>JBCEWC010021699.1:0-10351 GCA_038996855.1 Solanum aculeatissimum | reverse complement strand
AGGGGTTTTAGGAGAGTTTAGAAAGGCTAAAACAACCCTAGGAATAATTAAAATTACCATTTAACCATTAATGAAACGGAGAAGATAACTGAAACAGTCGCTGACGAAAGTACCCACACGGTCCGTGTAGTGGCTCACGGACCATGAACCCTACCGTGTGGTTTAACTTGGTTCATGCCTTGGCTTGAAATCTTGGAAGACTTTCTGGATCACTCCACGACAGGACTCATGATCTGTGAAGCTGTACAGAGACTGTACACTGGTCCGCGAAGCCTCACTTGGTCTGGAGTCCTTTCCCTGGGGTCTAGGCAGTCTCTGGACCACTCCATGAAGGCCCCTCACGGACCGTGAGGCATCACACGGATCGTGAAGTGGTCCATGGAGCTTCACTTGGTCTGGGCCTTGGTCCAACACCTTTGGAGCTCACTGGATCAGTCCACGGAGGCCCTTCACGGGTCGTGAGCCTCCATACGGCTCGTGGACCCTCCCGTAAGACAGTGCCTTAGTTCCAAAATAGTTTCCCTTTTCAAGAACACTTTCGTGCATGACCAGTCTCACTGTAATAGTCATAACTTCCACATCTAAACTCCGAATTGAGTGAAACCACTTCCGTTGCGAAGATAACATAGAGAGAATGGATGTTATATATCGTGGCCCACACAGTTCATCTCATACAAAGATATATGTCCATCCAAATTTAGTCCTTCCACACAGTTCCATACAAAACTTCACCACGCGATTCCTTTGAATACGACCACTTAAATAGAATCCATGATCATCACTAATCAACCATAATAAGTTTAAAATGGACCTTGACCCACCAATATGAAGTTTAAAATTTTTGTATCATTACATTAAGTGAGTTGCATTGGTAATTATAGCGAGGAGGCCTCAAAATCAATTTCTTATTATTCTGTTGAGTCTTGATCACTATTTCTGGTATGGATACATATTTTAGTTTGTCTAATTTTGATTTTGAATGAGTCCCAAGGATCCATTACAAGTTTTGAGGTTGATTGATATATATGGTTCTGTGCAACATACTTTTCTTCTCCGTATTTGCGAAGAAGCCTCCACATTCACGAAGGTCTGGGTGACTTGTGCTCTGCATTCACAGGGGTTCGATCTGTGTTTGTGGAGGGTTTTTCCCCTCTAATCCGCATTTGTGAATACCAGTTCACATTCATGGAGGATGATAACATGTTCCTCTCTGCATTCATGAAACCCCATCTGCATTCATGGAGTGTATTTTATACCTGTATAGTGTTAAATTTGAGAAACACCATATTTACGCCATTTTCAATTATTTCAAGCTTTTGGATGATTTTTTACGAAGGTTTTCACGAAATTCTTTTGGGTAAGTATTTCTATTATCATTATAATTAATTTTCATGCCTTTTCTCTTGATTTTGTCTTGAATTTCTTGATTTTGAATTTATAAAATTGGGAATTTTCAGTCTATGATTTTGAAACTTTAATTGATGATTTCTCCTTTGATTTGAACTCAATTTTAGTGGGAATTTCACTCACGAACTCTATTTTTCGTGTAGAACTTAAATTTGAAGTCAATTTTCAGATTCAAGAACTTTGAATTTTATTCCTAATTTTGACCATTTGTCCTTAAACCTAATTCATGCCAATATGGATATCAAAATTCATCTCTTGATATGTAGTATCAATTTTGATAGAGATTGATTGATTCAGTGATCGTTTGGAGGCTTGAGTTGATTGAAAGCTTGTCCAAGTGTGGTTTCGGCAACGAGGTAGGTTCGGCTAAACTTTTTGGGATTGAATTTGAGTTATTGGATATGTTTATGTGGTAATTGTAAGATCTGGATTGATTCCTGAGTAAGTAGACTGATATGTTAAAATTTTGATGAAATTGTGATACCAGTTATGCCAAAATTTGAGTAAATTATGATCATATTGATAAATTGAGATGAAATCTTTGGATATTATTGTGATATTATGAGACTTGTGATACTATTTGAGTAATTTTGTGGTGATTTTATGGCTATTGAGATACTTTTGATGATCATGTGTCTATTTTGGGACGACTGAGGTTTGGTATTGTTAGTACACTTGACTATTAATATAATTGTGATGATTTGAGACACGATGATAGTTTAGGGCACCAGTTGTGGCACTTGATAGTATTCTTCATGATTATATGAGGGTTATGTATTTGTATTGTTATCATAATGCCATTAAATATATTCTGATTTGTATCATTGACATGTATTTATTTCATATTGCGTTGTGCCATCCCTTGACCCAGTTAGGAGGCAAGGGTAAGATGCTCCACTTTTTGAGATATTGTACTACTTTATATACAACCCTTTGACCCAGGCAGGGGGCAAGGGCGAGATGTACACTTTTCAAATTCCTTGACTACGAGCAGATGGCAAGGTTGAGAAATTCTGATACCTTTTTACCATGGGCAAGTGGCAAGGTTGAGGTATTGTGATATCCTTTGACTATGGGCAGGTAGCAAAGTTGAGAAATACTTGGTACATTGTCTGACAAGACCCCATGCATTACATTCACACCTCTCATCGCATAGTACCATTGGTTATTATTATTGTCTTATCTTACCCTTATGTATGTTTTATTAGTGTACAAACCATTTTAATGCAGGTGAGAGGATTCTTCATTATTACATACTTGTTCGATTTCTCTTACCTAATCGGTTAAATATATTGGATACATTTCTGTGTTCTCACCCCTACTTTGTTTCCTCCTTGTAGATCGAGCATAGGGACCCATCAGGGTAGTTGATCTTATTCTACTAGAGCCTTCTTCTATCTATCCCTAATCTTAGCAGTGATGCCCAGACTTTGAGTTGCCATGGATCCTTTGAGATTTCCTTTGTTGCTTTCTATTTTATACATTATATTAGATATTATGAGACAACGTTCTCTTTTCATTTGAGACAGTTGTATTTACTCATTCTTACTATTTTAGATGCTTTTGTACTCATAATTCTAGGTTTTGGGATTCCATATTAAATGTTGTGGTTGTTTACACTTTACTTTATTCACTTTAGTTGCAATCCGATTTTGGGTCGTGACAAGTTTGGTATCTGAGCTCTAAGTTTGTTGGGATCGTGAGTCAAGAGCAGGGTGTCTAGTAGAATCTCATGGTTCGGTATGTACACACCCATACCCATCTTCAGGAGGCTATGGGTCACTTAATAGGAATAACTTTCATGTCTTGCTTCTGTTAGTACGTTTCTTCATATCAGTTTCCTTGAAATGTTTCTAATCTACTCCCAGGGTTTGTGATAGGGCCAGGGACTGAAGACATGCTAGAGGAACAACTCTGCCTAGAGAAAAAACTAGATCGACTTCTCTAGAGCCTGAGTTTGAGCCAGATAGGCCTATAGACTATGTCTCACCATCTCCATCCCCTAATGCTACGCCCTCAGTTTAGGAGCTACTTTTGCGAGTATTGGCTAGATTGGAGGGAGCACCTCTAACCAAGTTGTTATTGATGCACCAACTTCTATAGTACCGATTGACCCTTCTATAGCTCCAGTTGAGCCAACCATGATCCATGTTGGTCCTTCCTCAGTCCCAGCGGATCCTCCTATGACTATAATGATTTTCCTTAGACATCTCGACGGAGTTTAGGCGCACAACTTTATGATTTGGCCATTGCTCCATCTATTTCACCGCCCCTATTTATGGTGCCATTATATTTTGCTAGCCCAACCATATCTACTGCTGAGCAGAAGAGTTTTAAGAGATTTATAGAATTGGCTTCCCTGAGATTTGATGGTACACCTAGTGATAGAGCTTATGATTTCTTGTTAGAGTGTTAGGATTGTCTAGGTAATTTTTCCATTCTGGTGTCACATGAAGTTGCTTACACTTCTTAATAGTTCACTGGCCTCGCCAAGGAGTGATGGAGGTTAATTTTAGCTCGGCGACCTATTAGATCTCCAGCTATGACATGAGAGAAGTTTACAAGGGTATTCCAAGAGAGGTTCATGCCATATAACATCTGGGACAGCCGTAGGGATGAGTTTGATAATCTTCAGTAGGGTTCTATGTCAGTGTCAGACTATGAGACTAGATTCTATGTATTGTCTAGATATGCCTTGTTCGGCATCCCTACGGAGTTTGAGAGGATTCAATACTTTGCCAAAGAGTTAGTAGGGTATCTTCAGGAGGCCACATCTCCTTTAGTTCTAGTTGGATGCATATTTCAGAGTATAGTGGATCACACTTGCATGATAGAGCACATCTAACATGATAGACAGGGTGGCAGGAAGAGATTCTGTTAGCATGGACAGTTTAGTGGGTACCTATTACGAGACAGAGAGTTTCAAAGGCAGGGCCATCAGTGTTAGGTAGTTCATGGAACTATCCCAACATCTGACAGTGTTGATAGGTCTAGGACTCAGATAAGTTGTGATAGCTCTCTTGGTGCAACTAGACATGATGGTTCTTCAACACAGTCATCTCAGGGGAGAAATTCCAGAGCTTGTTATGTTTGTGATTAGGTTGGGCACTTCGTAAACCATTGTCTTCATCGTGCACCTATCACCCAGGCTTCAGGGTCTCAGCCATCCCATCTAGCCCCAACACTAGCAACCAGAGACACATCTCAGAGCATGAGGGATGGTATGAGAGAAGGAGGGTGTGGCATAGTGAGAGACGTAACTTGTGAAGGCCCACATGTTAGTGGTGTTCATAGAGTGTGCTACGCTATTCTAGATAGAGATGAGGCAGAGGCTTCTAATGCAGTTATCACAAATATGGTTCCAGTGTGCCACCGTTCTACTTAAGTTTTATTTGATTCAGGCTCTACTTATTCTTATGTATCAACTTATTTCACTTCAGATCATGATATATTATGTGAGCCTCTTGCCAAGTCTATTTGTGTTTCCACCCCGATAACTAAATTATTAGTGGTGGATTGGGTGAATCAGGGTTGTATTGTCACCTTTGAGGGGAGAGATGCTATTGTTAACTTGATATTGTTGGATATGGTAGACTTTGATGTGATATTGGGTATGAATTGATTATTACCTCATCATGCTATTCTTGACTGCCATACTAAGACCTTGACCTTATCTTGCCCCAATTTGCCTTAGTTGGTTTGGAATGCAACATCCAACTTCTATTTCAAGGGAGTTATTTCTTATATGCATGCCTGCTGATTGATGGATAAGGGTTGTTTGTCATATTTGGCTCATATTCGGGCTATTTTCCAGGAGTTCCCATCATTGGAAACATCCAGGGTTGCTAGAGAGTTTATGGATGTATTCCCGAATGATTTGCCTGGTGTTCCTCCGAATCATGATATATACTTTGCTATTGATATGGAGCAAGCACTAAGCCCATTTCTATTGCCCTATATCGGATAGCTGCAGCTTAATTGAAGAAGTTAAAAGAGCAATTAGAGGATTTGTTGAAGAAAAGGTTTATTCATCCAAGTGTATCTTCTTGGGGTGCTCCTATCTTATTTGTGAATAAGAAGGATGACACTATGTGTATATGTATTGATTATCTCCATTTGAACAAAGTGACCATCAAGAATAAATATCATGTGCCTCACATTAATGATATTTTTGACTAGTTGCAGGATACCTTGGTATTCTCCAAAATTGATTTGAGGTTCAACTATTATCAATTGAGATTTCAAGAGTCTGATATCTTGAAAACAACTTTTAAGGCTTGTTATGGCCATTATGAGTTTATGGTTATGTCATTCGCGTTGACTAATGCCCCGACTGCTTTTATAGAGTTAATGAACTGAATGTTCAAACCCTACTTAGACATATTTATGATTGTGTTTATTGATGATATCTTGATTTACTCCAAGAGTGAGGTCGACTATGTTCAACACTTGAGGATTGTACTCCAGAGATTGAGAGAAGAGAAGTTATATGCCAAGTTCTCAAAGTGTGAGTTTTAACTTAAGTCTGTTGCATTTCTTGGGCATATAGTGACAAAAAATGGTATTATGGTAGATCTGACTAAGGTGGCAACTGTTCATGAGTGGGTTAGGCCAATTTCTGTGAATGAGAATTGGAGTTTTATTGGTTTGGCGGGGTGTTATTGACGTTTTGTTTGGGGATTCTCCTCTATAGCAGCCCCATTGACCAGACTTACTAAGAAGGATATGGCATTTCAGTGGTTTGAGGAGTGTGAGACAAGCTTTCAAAAGCTCAAGGATTATTGACTTCAACACCTATTCTTGCTTTGCCTGAGGAAAGAGTGTCATTTGTGGTGTATTGTGATTCTTTTGGAGTGGATTTTGGTTGTGTATTGATGCAAACTGGGAAAGTGATAGCCTATGCTTCTAGACAACTGAAGGTGCATGAGAGTAACTACCCCACCCATGACCTAGAGTTGGTTGTGGTGGTGTTTGTGTTGAAATTATGGTGGCATTATCTTTATTGGGTGCATTGTGAGATCTTCACTAATCACCGAAGTCTCAAATATATCTTCTCTCAACCTAATTTGAACATGAGACAATATAGGTGGTTGGAGTTGCTTAAAGACTATAATATCTCTATTCTATATCACCAGGCAAGGTGAATGTAATGAAAGATGCTTTGATTCAAAACACTAGTATGGGGAGTTTGGCATTTTTGAGGGCTGAGGAGAGACCCTTAGCTTTTGAGGTTCAGTCGCTTGCTAGATAGATGGTTCATTTGCATATTTCTCCTCCTCAGAGTATTTTAGCCTTCATTGAGGCTAGATCTTCTTTGCTTGATCAAATATATGCTCATCAGTTCAAGGATCCCAGGTTGTGCTTGATTTGTAACAAAGTGTTGAGAGGTGAAACTAAGGTGGCTATTATTGATTTCGAGGGTGTTTTTAGGGTAAATGGTAGAGTCTGTGTGCCTAAGGTAGGGAATTAAATGAGATTGATATTGGAGAAGGCCCATTGTGCTAGATATTCCATCCATCCTGTGTAGAAAATATGTACCATGATCTAAAACAATATTATTGGTGGTTTGGGATGGGAAATGACATCGCTGAGTTCGTAGTGAAGTGTTTGAACTGCCAAAAAGTCAAGCATGAGCACCAAAGTCCTGGTGGATCAATGTAGAGGATGCCCATTCCCCAATGAAAATGGGAGCAAGTGATTATGGATTTTGTTACAAGTTTGCCCATGACCTTGGGCAAGTTCGATTCAGTTTGGATGGTTATTGATCGTTTGACCAAGTCAACTCACTTTTTACCAGTGAAGACAACTATAGTGTGGAGCAGTTGTCTAGGTTGTATATTCAAGATATTGTCAGATTGCACGAGATACCGGTGTCCATAGTGTCAGACAGAGGATCTGTGTTCACTTCTAATTTTTGGCACTACAGTGTGGTTTGGGTACCCCTTTGGATTTAAGTTCAGCCTTTCACCCCAGACTGATGGACAGTCTGAGTGCACCATTTAGGTGTTGCAGGACATGCTTCGGGCTTGTGTGATAGATTTTGGGGCCCAGTGGGACCAATACTTACCATTGACAGAGTTTCATATAACAACAGTTCCTATTCCAATAATCAAATGGTAGCATTTGAGGCTTTGTATGGATGGAGGTGTAGATCACCCATTGGATGGTTTGACATGGGCTCAACAGATGTGTTTAGTGTGGATCTACTCAAAGATGCCATGTATCGGGTATGATTGATACAGGGTACATTATTAATAGTTCAGAGCCGTTAGAAGAGTTATGCCAACCGGAGGACTAGGCCTCTTGAGTTCTCTTTTGGGGATAATGTTTGGCTAAAAGTTTCACCTATGAAGGGTGTGATGAGATTCAGGAAGAGGGGCAAGCTCAATCATAGATTCATTGGCCCATTTTAGATTCTAAGGAGAGTTGGTGAGGTTTCCTATGCGTTGGCATTGCCACAGATATTATCAATAGTTATCCTGTATTTCATGTTTCCATGCTCAGCTGCTACATTCCAGATGAGTCCCATGTGATCTCTTATGATTCAGTTAAGTTGGGTCCAGACTTGTCTTATGAAGAGGAACAGATAACTATATTGGACAAGCAAATCTTGAGGTTAAGGTCCAAGGATATACCTTCAGTGAAGGTTCAGTGGAGACACCATGTTGATGAGGCCACTTGGGCATTGGAGTCAAACATGCGGGCCAAATATCCCAGCTTTTTTGAGACTTCAAGTACTTCTTTTTCCTTTATGCTCGAGGACAAATATTATTTTTAGTGGTGAATGATGTAATGACCTGGTTGGTCATTTTTGAGCTTATCTATGAGAATTACTATTTTATCCTTTTGTAAGTTGCTTTGGACCTATTTTGAGCTATTTGCATTGTTGGAATTGAGATCATGTGTTTTAAAAGTGAAAAATGTGAGTTTTGTCATTTTTGGAAGCTTAAGTTGTTGAAAAAGTGAGTGTTTATACCATTTTGAGTTTCAGGTGTCGTATCGGAGATCCATCAATTCCATTAGCTCCAAAACGTCAAAACTAGTCTAGCAGAAGCTACATAACTGAATTTGGAATTAAAATAAAGATTTTGAACCCAAAGTTGTATTTTAAGTTATTTTCGGAACCAAAGTTTGACTGTGGTTAACATTCAAAGTTCGGAAGCTCGAATTGAAATTCTTAAAGTTCCTATAGTTCTGAATTGTCAAACTAACACTAGAAATTATTTTGCCATAATTTTTGGAGTTTTGAGGGCAGTTTTGGTATTTTGAATTCTAAACTAGTTTAAATGAGTTGCATTGGTAATTATGGCGAGGAGGCCTCGAAATCGATTTCTAATTATTTTGTTGAGTTCAGATTGTTATTTCTAGTATGAATACATATTTGGTTTGTGTAATTCTTATTTCGGATGAGTCTTGAGGGTCAATTTTGAGTTTTAAGGTTGGCTGATATATTTGGTTCTGGTGCAACATACTTTTCTTCTCCGCATTCGCGGAGGTTTGGGTGACTTGTGCTCCGCATTTACAGTGGTTCGATCCTTATTCACGGATGGTTGTTCCCCCCGGATCCATGTTCGAGGATACCTATCCACATTCGCGGAGGTTTATAACTTATTCCTCTTCACGTTCGCGAAATGTATTTTATACTTGTATAGTGTTAAATCTGAGAAACACCATTTTTACTCCATTTTCAATTATTTCAAGCTTTTCGGGCAATTTTTCATGAAGTGTTTTGTGAAATTCTTTTGGGTAAGTGTTTCTAACATCATTTTAATTAATTTTCATGACTTTTATCTTGATTTTGTCTTGAATTTCTAAAATTGAGAATTTTTAGTCTGTGATTTTAAAACTTTAATTGATGATTTATCCTTCAATTTGAACTTGATTTTAGTCAGATTTTTACCCATAAACTTTATTTTTTGTGTAGAACTTGATTTTGAAGTCAATTCCCAGATTCAAGAACTTTGATTTTTTATCCTAATTTTGACAATTTTCCCCTAAGCCTAATTTGTGCCAATATGGGTATCAAAATTCATACCTTGATACGTAGTATTTATTTTTAATAGCGATTGATTGATTTAGTGATTGTATGAAGGCTTGAGTTGATTGAAAGCTTGTCCGAGTGTGGTTTCGGTATCGAGGTAGGTTTGACTATCCTTTTTGGGACTAGATTTGAGTTATTAGAAAAAATTATTTGTGTGGTAATTGTAACATCTGGATTGATTCCTGAGTAAATGGAGTGATACGTTAGAATTTTTATGAAATTGTGATACCAGTTATGCCAAAATTTGAGTAAATTATGACCCTATTGATAAACTTAGATGAAATCTTGAGATTTGAGATATTTTGGATATTATTAAGATAATATTAGACTTGTGATACTATTGGGTAACTTTGTAGTAATTTTATGGCTATTAAGATACTTTTGAGGATCATGTGTATATTTAGGGACGAGTGAGGTTCGATATTGTTGGTACACTTAACTATTGATATAATTATGATGATTTGAGAGATGATGATAGTTTGGGGGCACCAGTTGACATTTGATAGTATTCACTATGATTATATGAGGGTTATGCATCAATATTCTTATCATGATGCCATTACATTTATCCTGATTTGTATCATTGACATGCATTTATTTTTCATATTGCATTGTACCATCCCTTGACCCGAGCAGGAGGCAAGGGTAAGATGCTCCATTTTTTGAGATATTGTACCACTTTATATACAACCCCTTGACCCAGATAGGAGGCAAGGGTGAGATGTACACTTTTCAAATCCCTTGACCGTGGATAGGTGGCAAGGTTGAGATATTGTGATACCCTTTGACCACGGGCAGGTGGAAAGTGTCACGACCCGGATAGGGTGCCTAGATGTGACATGGCGAAGGAGAACCCGAAAGTCCTCGATCAAGCCATCATAGCATCATTACACTCATCATCGG
>JBCEWC010021698.1:0-10352 GCA_038996855.1 Solanum aculeatissimum | reverse complement strand
TGCCTAACTGCTTGTAACTAACTTCCTCTAACAGCTTTTGAACTAGTCAACTGTCAATGGGAACCGGCTAACTAACTTCTAACTAATTTCTCAACAACTAACAAATGGAAATAAGCTCCCACTACTTATTTCATGTAACACTCAATCTCCCCCCACCACTTATGTGTCCAAAAGCTAATCCTACTTCCGTCCCCAACCTTAAAAGAGAGAGTCCACAAAAATCTTCTCACCCCTTCATGATACTCCTCCCCAAACCACACTTAAACAAAGTTACAATATTTCTACTCCTCATCCACTATCCATTATACCATATTTATCCACTACCCCCACCCCGCCCAATCCCAAATCTCCAGATCCACTTCCTTAACAAAGCTTCATTGTACACCTTGAGATATTTCACTCCAAGCCCTCCCCATTCCTTTGGAGATGTGACAACCCTCCAATTCACAAGATAGAACTTCCTGCCTTGCTGAGTCCCATAGGAAGTAATGTTGAAGCTTTTCCAATGTTTCAACCACTTTTTAGGGGCCTAAAGAAGTGACATGAAATATGTAGGATTAGGAATACTAGAAAGAGTGTTTTTGATCAAAACTTCCTTTCACACTTTTGACAAATGCCTCTTTTGACATCCCACTAGCTGCTTCTCAACTCTTCAGCCACCGAATTCTACCTGCAAGATCTTTACTAGAGGCACCCAAAGGTGGACCCCATAGATACCCACCTTGCAATTCAACACCTGTGCAATCTCCTTAATATTATCTACTGTACCTACTGGTATGATCTCAAAATTTGCTGAGGTTGATCTTTAAGCTTGGCACCACCTGAGACTAAATAAAAATGTCTCAAATGATCTAACTGGGACACTTTTGCATCACAAAAGACCAAAGTATCATCTGTGAACAACAGATGTTAAACTGTCATGTTACTCTGCCCTCTACATAAAGTATTGAAGTCCTTCAGATGATCTCTGCTTCTTCTCCGATGACTGCCCTATCCATCATTTTGCTCAAAGCTTCACCACAATAAATAACATAGGAGATAAAGGATCCCCTTGGCTCAAGCCTCTCGAACTCCCAAAGAAGCGACAGGACTTCCATTTACCAAAACAGAGAATTTGGCAGAAGAAATGCAAAACTTAATCTATCTCTTCCACTTATATCCAAAGCCTATCTTCAGCATAATGTAATCCAAGAAATCCCAATTAACATGATTATAGGCTTTCTAAAGGTCCAACTTACATAAAAATCCCCCTTCACCTTTCTTTTTTTGGAAATCAACCACCTCATTTTCCACAGAAGTTGTGTCTAGAATCTGTCCTCCTTCCACAAAAGCATTCTGGAAAAGAGAACACCATCTTGTCCAAGATCTTCTTAAGCTGATGAGATACTTGGTGGGAGGCCTCGTGGAAATGCTAATGGTTTTGACTTTTCTGAATGTATGGACTCTTGTCGCATGATTGATATTGGGTACACAGGTTCTAAATAAACATGGTGCAACAACTAGAGACCTAGCAAAAGGATATGGAAAAGGATAGACAAACTACTGGAAAGAAGTACTTCAAATTCCTGGATTTCTAGACAACTCAACCTTATTTCCATGAGCTTGTGAGTAATGAATGGGATCAAGAAATAGAGGGTACTCCAATGTGGATATTAAAACAGAAGCTCAAGAAGTTACCAAGTTGATTATGGGCATTATTTCAAATGTATGGTATTCTATTAACATAAATGGTACTGGGAATGGATTCTTCAGGGCGTTAATACGAGAGATCCACTCTCTTTCTCTTTTTGCTATTGAGGCTGAAGTTTTACCCATACTGCTTAACAACTTAATGCATAGTGAACACTTCCTTTTCCTATATCTAATAGAGGGCCTATTATTAATCATTGTCTTATGTAGATGGATATTGTTATTTTCACTGGCGGCAACACTAAATCCATTTAAATGATTATGAAGCAGATTCATTGGTATGAAAGAACTTCAGATCAAAAATGAATAGCAACATATGCTTCTTTCTTACTGCTCCTGGTAATGGCCCTAACAGAATTAACAAGATCAGAGCTGCTATCGGATTTCTGGTTAAGCAATTTTCATTTGAGTTTCTTGGTTGTCCTGTTTATATTGGTCAAAGAAGGTGAAATCCTTTGAAAAGCTCCTCTCCAAGATCATCAAAAGGCTCAATGGGTGTCAAGTAATATGCTTTCTTATGGACACAAAATTGTTCTTTTTTCTTTTTTTCTTTTTTTTGATAACCAAGAAATCGGTCTGTGGCTCGCCCTTTGGACCAACCATAGCCTTCTAAACTCGGTGGATAATAGGCCCGCCCCTCTACCCTTCTCCACTTAAATACCAGGCTTCGCTTTTGTATGGTGTGGGGCTTGAACCTCTGATCTCAGCCACAAATCCTCTACCCTTTGCCACTCGAGCTAGGCCCTGGGGGCAAGATTGTTCTTGTCAAGTATGTTCTTCAATCTTTACCCATTTATACCCTCATTGCTCTCAGTCCTCCCAAATGCACTATTACAACAACATACCCAATGACATCCCTCACATGGGGTCTGGGGAGGGTAGAGTACACGTAGACCTTACCACTACCTCGTGGAGATAGTGGCACCTCCCAAAGGCACTATTAATCTTATGGAAAACATTTTTGCTGATTCTTTTGGGGATCCACCAATGGAAAGGACAAACACCAGTGGAGTTCAGAGAAGAATTTATGTCTTCCCAAAGATGAAAGAGGGATGGGGATCAGAAGAATGGCTGATATTTGTGAAATTCTTAAAATCAAGAATTGGTGGAGATTCAGATGTCAGGAATCTCACTGGGACAAATACTGCATAAAAGCTCATCCTATAAACAAAGTGTAGGTTTTTGGTAGTTCACACGTTTGGATACTTTGACTAAAACAAGAAACAAGTTTGAGCCAAATTTGATTTGAAAAATCTAGAAATGGGAAAGTAGTTTTTGGTGGGATAACTGGACAAGTTGTGGGGCCATTGCAAATTACTGTCCAGGTCAGAACCCCTAATCAGAAGTCAGAACTCAAATTAAAGATTCCATTTATAATCGAAGATGGGATACTCAAAGATTGCATAACACTTTTCCCAACTGGATCTGCCAGCACATCAACAACATCAAGATTGGAACACCTGGGAAGGGAGACTATCTCATTTGAAAACCAACTGCTGATGATGCCTTCTCAAACAAGGATGCTTGGAATAGCATTAAGATTCACAGACAAACTGATCAATTGATCAGTAGAGTTTGGCATAAAAGCATCCCTTTTAAATTATCTTTCCTTTGTTGGAGATTAATTAAAGGTAAACTCCCTTTTTTGTAGGTTTGTTGATAATATGCCAACACATTGTTTATGCTGCGCAAAACCCCAATTAGAGACCATTAAACATTTCTTTTTTTGATAGTGAGCCTGCACAAACACTTTGGAAATTCTTTGGGCAACCACTAGGCATCAGATATCAAGTCAGACCAGCTAGAACTTTAGTACAAGAATGGTTGTAAGCTCGTGCTGTGCCAAGATGATTATCCAAGTCATACCAGTAATTATATGCTGGGAAATGTGGAGAACTAGATGTGTTTGTAGATATGGCAACAAGAACAGATTCTACACAAGAAGAATGGAGCAGCAAATTCTGTGGTGCCTCAACACTGCTAGTGGATAAAGCTTTTCCTAACTACAAGATGGAACTCCAATGGAATCAACTATATGGAGTGGTGGAGAGGCTTAGACCAAAGATTATCAGCAAGTTGGTGACTTGGAATATGCATCAAACAGGGAAGACCAAAATCAATACAAATGGGAGCTACTTGGGGCAAACTGGAAAGGCTGGCATTGGTGGTGTGGCAAGAGATAAAGCAGGAAATTTTCTGTTTGCCTTAGCAGCCCCAATACAGTGAAACAATCATCATATGGCAGAAACCTTAGCAGCCAAATAGGCTGGACAATGTTGCTAGACAATGGCATAAGGCAGGGCACTATTGAGCTAGACTGGATGACTGTGGTAGATATGTTGAGGTGCAAGAACAATAGCAATCTCACTCTCAAGCCTATTGTTGAGGATTATGTTTCTTCTGGAGGATCTCACAGAGGAGACCTTATTGCTATAGGGAAGCCAATAAGATCACAGACTATCTAGCAGTGAGCTACTTCTTCTAAAGACTGTCTTTTTGTACACAGTGTAGATCATCTACCAGAAGGGGTCAAAGCTCAGATTGCTAGCAATCAGTATTTGTATATCAGGGATAACACCTACCTCATACCCTCTTTTGTGATTGCATAAAATGGAATCTTTTAAAAAAACATCTAGTATAAAATAATATATAGTTTCCCCTTAACTTATGTAGGTACTATTTATGAGGAAAAGTAAAGTAAGAGCCTAACATTGTTATAGTAGTGTAAAATTCTACAAGGAGATTAAATCTCCACATACAGCAAACCAACCAAAATCCAAACAATGACTAACAGTAGAATTAATTGCAGTAAAATGAAATTTCATGCTAGCATTTAATACTTGTATACCCAACAATGCAGATTCTCAATTACACAAGATTTAGCAGTATATCTCATGGCAATCACAAAAATAAAAAGAGATTTTTTCCCTTTTTTTCTTTAATTATGAAGTAAACAAGGTTTTATTAACAAGGCATCAAGAAGGCTCAAAAGATATGTAGAGTAGTAGTTAGCTCCAATACATGAGCGAATTACGCTAAGATCAGGAGCTAACAAAATCCAATTATCAGTACTTTACCTGAGGAATTGACAATGGGAGAGAAGGCTATAAAGGCAAGCTGGAGCCAATTTCTTCAGCAGCTTCAACTCACATGCTAATTTATTCTCCTTTTGGGTAAATGGGTTGTTTTCTTTATACACCTAAACAATCAAAGCTGCTTATACACCCCCACCCCCCAAATTACATAGAAACAAAGAAAACTCAGAACTGGGTTATTCTGAAATTGTGCATTGCAGAAACACAATGCAATTTTTTGCTCTTTTATTAGGGATTTGAGAGGTGTACGTTACCTTTGTAGGTCTTGCCAAAGCATCATAGAGAAGACCGCCATTTTCTTTTGGCTTTGTGAAGGCTTCTTCTTCTGCTGACAGTTGGATTTTTGCAGTGTGAATATAAATTGAGTAAAGTGCATTTATGGTACATAATGTTTTGGTAAGTTTTATTTGGTCCCTAAGGGTTGTTTAGAAAGTCACAGGTAATTGTATTTGGTGTAATTGAGTATAATTATATTGTTTGACTTGTTTGGTCAATTATATAAGGAATAATTATATTTTTGAATCTCTTTTATAAAATATTTATCGTTTTTAAATATGTTTTTTGTTTATTACCTAGATATTCTATATTTGAAAAATATTTACCATTTATAACAACTGCATTATGTATTAAAAGTGAATTATATATGTAATATATATGTATTATAAATGTATTAAAATGTCTTTTACTTATTTTGATTAAAAAACTACATTATATATTAAAAATGAATTATGCATGTAATATAAATGAATTACACTATGTACAAAAAATGTATTAAAATTATAAAAATATATTATAAGTGTCTTAAAATATATTAAACTTATATTTTGGTAAAAAAAATCCACATTATATATTAAAAGTGAATTATACATGTATTAGAATCATATTGTTATAAATGGTTAATATTTTCTAAATATGGTATATACGTGTAAGTTCCCCGTTATATAATTACCTAATGAGCAGGTAATTTGGTGTAATTGACAGGAAATAATTACACTCTCCAATTCACAGGGGAGGGGAGTTGTGAATTGTTGGTAATTATAGTGTAATTACAAACTAATTTATTTTTAATTTTTTTCTTTTTATTTCTATTTTTTAAAATTTATTTTTTATTTTTACAATTATAATTTTTTTTATTATTTCTAATGTTTTCTAAAAAAAAAAATTTAAATATTGTGCTATTTATATTACACTTCCTTCCTATTCTCAACATTTATTTCATGTGATTTCATGTAATTTTTTGTATTATCTATTTTTTATTTACTTTTCATTAGCATAATTTTGTTGATTTTTTTTAGTTTTTAAATTGTCACGCCCCAGGAGGGTACCCTTGGTGTGGCCGACACTAGAAAATCATTATTGACCCCAAGCGAACCACTGGGTCTGATCACACATTCATTCATTCAAATCAGCGGAAGACTTAAGATGAAAAGATAATAAGATGTGTAAATTCAATCCACAATCTAACTAAATGAAGAAGGGCCATAGGCCAACAAATTAAGAGATAAGATTCTCAACATCAACCAATCACTATCTAATCTATGAAGTCTCTATCTCTACTGTTTAGATGGTATCAATGATGGGTTCATGGCTACCTCAGATCAAAATAAGAGTACTAAATTCAAAATCAAAAAAGACATAAGTGGTATCCTCAGAATGCAGGGGAGGACTCACCAATTAACTGATAGAAGATAAGATCCTCAACGAAGTACATGCTAATAATCTCTAACACCTCTCTCTGCATCATGAAAAGATGCAGGGCCAAATGGACATCAGTATGTGGAATATACGAGTATGTAAAATGGTAGAAGGAAATAGGCATCAAGGTAGAATAACACCAACCTCAGGTACTCAAATCAAGATGTAAGAAACTCAATCAGGATATCAAAAGTCTAAAGTAAGAATACAACTTAGATAGAGACCAATCATATACAATCCAATTTAATCCAATCCAATCAGAGTACCATCAAGACATATATGAGAGTTTCTCTTATCCGACAACAGTCACTTATGAGTCAGTGATCGTACAACAAGCTGACGTTATTGTCACGTTCGTTTAATACTTTGCCAGGGTAAAGAACGAATCAACCAATTAGGGGTGACATTCAGTTCTTTGGTTCAGTTTCAGCAAATTTTAACTCGGTTCTTCGATTTTTTATTTTGAAAAAGTGTGCACCATATTAGGTTTGGTTACGAGTAACGATTTAGTATCAAGTGATGTTACGAGTAACGATTTAGTATCAAGTGATGTTAAATTATTAATATTTATGAAAGGATAAAGTAGTAAATTATTATAATCTTATGAGTTTATCGGTTTATCCAATAACCCAATATTAAAAATCGAAACCGAATCGATAATTCGATATTTTTTTTTGTAAAATCATTAAAAATCTGTTAACCCAATAACCCAATAACAATAAACCAATAATATTTTTTCAGTTCGATTTATCGATTAATTTGGTTTTTGCACACCCTTATGGGGGTAGGGTGGAAATGTGGATGGGGGAGGGGGTAGAATGGAAGTGGGGAGGTAGGGAAAATTCTTTTTTATTGAAAAAAATATTTTTTTAAATCTAAGTTTTGGTATTGAAGTAGAAAATTTTAGATGAGGGTTGCGGGTGGGGTGGGAGTGGGTGAGTGATAGAGTATTGAAGTAGAAAAAATTAAAAAAAATATTTTTTTCAAAAATAATTATTTGGGAGTAGAGTTAGGATGGTAGGGGTTGAACATTAACAATCAAACTTTGATTTAATTTTTTTTTTCTTTTGCTTTAAGAGATTAAAGTTGGTTGGAACCATTTTTACCCAAATCATATTTGACCAAATACATATTTACCCATATTTTATATGAATGAATTGTGCTCCAATCCATTTTGGCTCAATCCATATTCAATCCATCCAAATTTGATTCCATCCACACATTTGTCACCTCTACCTGGAATGAAGGTAGACAATCAATCCTGCAAGAATCTGGCTTGAATTCCTTGAACCCTAGCCCTTTCTCCACTCTTTATCCCTAGGTCTTTAGTTTAGAACATGTAAAGAAACTTAGGAATGGTTTAGGAACCCCTGTAAGGCCAAAAATGACTTATACCAGTCGTGGACTAAGTGTAGGTGGGGTGGGTAAAAGTCTAGAATGTCCCTCATTAAAATTTCAGCCGACAGGAAAAAATTAAATTGTGATGGAGCAGGTCCGCGTTGCGGACTTGCTAAGCCTTAGTTCATTTTTTTACAGAACACATAAATCACACCCGTTGAATGAGTTTTATATATAAAGTGTGAGAATGACCCATTTCGGAGCATCTTCGCGATACGGAGGTGTCACACAATTTGTTGAAAATTGCATTTTGCCTGAAAAAATTATCTTTTGCTTCGATTGGCCTAAAATTTCATCGAGACCACTTTCCCACTCATTTTTTTGTGTTGATCATGATTCTGGTCTTGAATTTACCAAAAAAAATTTAGAATGATGTGTTATGCGAGAATCTCTTGTCTAGGGGTATGTTGGCAATTTCTAAGGTATAACATTATCTCTCCCTTGGAATCATTCATCCTCAAATGAAGAGTAACTAGAGACGGACTCGAGACATGGATAAAAATCAAGACTCATACAATAACCAATCAACTAATTAAACTCTCTAGACAATCAACAATCAGCTCAAGGATGGACATATCATTTCAGATCAAGAATAGGAACATTAACTTCAACTCCATCATTAATGGGCACAAATGGAACATCAAAACTCAATCAATTGAATCATTTAAACTTCTAGACAATTGACTATTCGAACTCAAGAATGAACACATCAATTCGCAGATAGGCAACCCACTCACTAGAAGACATCTATCAGGAACGAGAAAAGGATTCAATCCTAAATGCTTCCATCAACTTTCCTCATGACTTTAAGAGAAGATTGTTTGTCCAATATAAGGATAGGACCACTTCGTATCAAGAGATAAAACTGATATCTTTCAACCTTGGTGACTCTCCTCGATCGTGCTCTCCTCCTCGTATACGACACTTCATTAATTTAAGCTTATAGCTCTCATCAAAGCCTAAGTTTGTTGCATACCCTCATCAACTTCAAGCTAAACTAAAAGTCACAACTTGCTACCCATAAGATGATCATGCTCATGACAATCTAACCCACTCGATTTCTATTTTATAGCTTTGTAAAGACTTTCACTTAAAGGATATTACTCTTTCTCACCACTCCAATACACCTACTCGGAATCCTCACCCTGAGGTCGTGAATAGCCTACTATATTCACTTACATTAGGACCATCATACATTCAAGCCTATCATTATAATCATTTTATGACCTCTTTGAGGTCAACATCACTTAAGACTCTTCAAGCCTACCATAGCACATCTACACCTACGATCGCATTTACTCTTATCAAGAAAAAGACCAATATTCTCTTACCTATTTATTGCACACATTAAGATCTTATCTCGCTCATACTCCACGTTTATAACGTTAAATAGAATCAGTACAACACCATTATCATAATTAAGAACACTCACTCTCTCCCATCAACAATGACTCATCTACTGTCATAAACATTGTTATCAAGACTGGGAAAGAGGATCACTGAGAGGGCTTAGAATGAAAGATCATAAGCATGATTTATTTTAGAAATCTAATCTAAGAACATTCTTAATGTAATATGATCTCCTTCTTCTTTCAAGGTCCATCATGAGTTCATAGAACTGTGCATAGTGTAAAATTTAAGTCGCATCTGATTTAACATAGGGTTGGAAGCTCGTATATTTGTGAGATAAAATCAAAATTGCTCAATCAAGTTACCATTTTTCATCTTCGGAACTCAACATAAATAGAAATCAATATAAGGTATATGGGTCTTGGCCATGGGCATGGCACTCATACACGAGACATGAACAGACTATCACCTCAAATGAAGTATAAGGAACATATGAGATAGAAAAGCATTAATGTCTCATTTTGATCAACTCATCACTATCGAAAGCTCAAAACCCACGTTGGTTCATTATCTCATCATCTCCTCCTTAGCTCAAAGGTCATTTCTCTAAGTTTGTGAATCAATTCTCTTTATTAAGCTATAAGTACAACTTTCCATACGGTCGGGGCTTCACTATCCCCAAGAACATCTTAAACTCTCATATTATACTATACTCAAATATATAAAATTATTGTTAGGACTTTCTTCTGAGATACCACTCTTAGTTTCCTTCTATCTCTATGGGCATCTTTATATACTTGTTGCTCTTATTGGCATATATAGCCGCTTTATATAACTCTTATGATCTAACCTCTTCTCTTAGTTTGCAAACACTCAACTTCTATGCTCCCATGCACTTGACTGAAGAAACCTGGGTTATGAAGGAAAACTCATCATCATCTATACATAAACTCGCATCGACCTAATTACTAACGGTGACAAAGAATGCTTACATCATCCTACTCCATGTTGATAACCCAAATATACTATCTAGATTCTCATAGCTTGTTGGTACGCCCAAATTTACACCTCAACTTAGATGCAAAGCGGTCGTTGTCCAAATATAGAACCCAACTAGAGTTGGGG
>JBCEWC010021697.1:0-10352 GCA_038996855.1 Solanum aculeatissimum | reverse complement strand
AATAAATAATAAAGGATAAATTAGAATTATTTAAATTTAAATAAGGGTATAATTGGAAAAAAAATAAGAGAACCATGAAATACCACCAAATTGGTGGTTTCAAAAAGTGAAAGTTTTCATGGTTACAGAACCATGAAATAAAATCATACCATACCATATAATTAATGAAACAATCAAAATAAACGTGGTTCTCTTACTAACCATACTATATCATACCACCAAAAACCATCATCCAAACAAGCTGTAAGAGACTCGGACATCCGATGCAAACCAAAAAAAAAAAGAAAAAAGAAAACAAGTCCCAAATCTAGAATCAAAGCGTTATTACTTGAATCAAGTTGCAAGGTTGCTAATTTAGTCCTTTAACCTTCCAAAAATAGCAAGATGGTGTTTCGAAAACTTTTCAGAAGTCCTTCGGTTCCAACCAAAGTCACCAAAATAAGTTCTAAATGGTATGAACTGTATAAAGACACATTTCATGAAATTGATCGTTCTAACTAAAATAAAGGGTCAGATTATTACGAATCAAAGCTCACTATAATTTTATTTATCTTAACATAAGCCTTTTTCCTAAATCATGATATCTGAGTGAGTCTGACAACACTGCGTTCATGTTGTCTGACATAATCTCCCTAGTGTTTGATGGAAAATCATATGCACAGCGGAAGCATATCAGGATCGTACTGCTTACATGAATAATAGATAACATATACGTTTATGCTAGATCACATTAATCATGCTAGAACACATAAACTTTATGAAATTTAATTCGATAAATACCTCTTGAAGCGTGACCATATATCTTCAAACGAATCCACAAGTTAACTGCAGTTCTGGGGTCTTCTACAGTGATCCCAAGTTCACATCCGAACTCTCTCAATACTTGGGTAGGCAAACATTATATAGAAACTCTAATTTCTTTTTATTCAATCCTTTTTCTAGGTTAGAAAAACCCCTAGAAAAAAGGCTCGGTTGAGATTGATGTTCAAAATATCATGTCGAGCATGGAAAATTGTGAAGTGAGTTTACTTGAAAAGGTGATTGCGGATAAACAAGTCAGTATGTTAGGATTTAAAAATACAATGACTCTAATTTGGGAAAATCCAGTTGGATTAAAGGTCCTACTGGTAGGAAAGAATCTGTTCCAATTTGTCTTCCCACACAAAGACGACATGAAAAAAGTATGGTACGGAACGCCCTGACTTTATGCTAAATATTTGTTGAACATATATCAATGACAACCAGATTTGCATGCTAATTCTCACATCTTTAACATCTGTGCATCAAGTTTGGACTATACCATTACACTAGATATCTTATGAAGTAGGAAGTAAAATTGCCCATGCTCTTGAGGGACATCCGATGTTGCTATTCCTTAAAATGGAAGCAAGGAAGGAAGACATACAAATTAAAGTCTTAATGAGTATCAATAGGCCTCTACCTTGTGGCAAATTAATAAAGATGGGAGAGAAAAAATGGGTAGAATTTCGTTATGAAAACCTGCCATATGTTTGCTACTATTGTGGGATACAAGTGTAACACCCCACAACTCTATTCATACGATCCAAATTTTTTCGTCGTAAGTATATAAGCTTGGACCTATATTTTAAGGCTTATTCCTATATGTGTGAAGAGTATTAGAAGTGTATTAGGTTCACAAGAGACCCCTAGTACTTAGACGAGTTCAAAACTTTTCTATAAATTGAGTTTCTAGTGTTGGATTATGCAAGAGTCAACTTTAAACAATCATAACTCTTAGCACACAAAGAATTACGTGTTCGATGACCTACCAGATGAAAGATCTTTGAATTAGCTTTTCAACAAAACTGATTTCATCTCATTTGGAGTTCGAAGTCAAAAGTTATGACCATTTTACTGGAGACTATCTGTTGCAGAGTTGTTCCACGAAACCCCTTACGGGTCGTGGATCAGAGGGCGACCCGTAAACTTAGGTTTCATGGAAAGACCCAGAAAATTAATTTTTGGCCCCAGACTTCACGAATTCATCTACGGGTCATGGATATGTCTCGTGGAATGTTCCAGTAACCTAAACAATGTGCCCAAAAGTTTACGAAAGTGTCCCACGAGTCGTGGAACGTTCCACGAGCTGTAAAAGTAGCCCGTAGATGACTTTTGACAGTTTTTTTAAAGGGTTATTTTGGTCTTTTTTCACCATTTTAAAGCCTAGACTTGACGTTTTTACACCTATATACCTAAATATATCAAATCAGTCCTATTACGTTCAAAACATATCCCAAGACTCTAAATAAGATTCCTAGAAGAGAAAAGCTAGGGGCTTCAAGAGAATCAAGTGCATTCTTCTTCAAAAACCTAAATTCCCAGGTATGTAAGGCTACTCATAGCATTGGATTGAGTTCATCCATGTGCCCCACATGTTGATTTCTTTGTAATTGAGTTCGAGTAAAGTTTTACCCTAATTCCTAAATTTATTTTCTTGAGTTGTCTATTGTCCTATTGAGTTTCTTTGTTAATATAAAAAATATATGGATGATGTTCATGAGTTGGTATTCGATTGGGATGCATGTTCATGTCTTCATTCATATGGACCCTAATTGAGTACTATATGTGATTTTTATACATTATTTTAAATTGAGATTTATGAGTGTTTTGAATATTTAACAAAGATGATTTTTGAACAACTGTTATTGAGTTTGCATGAACTGAGTTCTGATCATAAATAATGAGTTGAGAAAGAGTCTTGATGAGATGATGCATGTTTTAATTAATTTTGATAAAACTGCATTTAGTTACATAACGTTTTGAGTAGATGTTTTCACAATGATGTAAATAATTTTCAAATTTATATTTTTAATTGATGAGAGATGATGATGATGTTTTAAGATGAGTTTGATATTTAAATCAAGGTCCAATGAAACTTGATGAGATATTTTTGAGTAATATATTTACTTGATAAATATGAGTACATGTTTTGGGACTAGTATTGAGCACCGAGTTGGGTAGAGTGAATTTATGGCTCAAAGCCCTAGAACTATGTTGCCCGCATAGGATAGTCGTGCAATTAACTCTGGCGACTCTTGTCCCAAAATGCTGGACAAGGCTTGAGGATCTGAAAAGCAGATGTGAGTGTCCTTATCTTGACAAGTAATGGACGGGCGAGCAACGATATCTTTTTTGTTGTACATCACCAACTATGGTGGTGGGATGTTATAGGTTAGAGAAACTCCCTAATTTTGCATAATTGATTTGAATGAGTTGCATGTTAGAGTTTCTTTTAGGAGTATTATTTTACTATACAATCTCATGATTTGACGTGAGTTGTACATTATTGAGTTTACTTTTAAAGCATGATTCTAATATTAATTTTTCATGATTTACTAAGTTGAAGTGAGTCAATTTTTGAGTTGAGTTACTTGGGTTGAGTATCCTTGATTATGTCCGTTCCTTTCCGACTATTTTACATACCAGTATATTCAATGTACTGACGTCCATTTGGACCGCATCATTTTATGATGCAGAGACAAATATTAGAGGACTTCGACAGACGTACCGTTGAGGTTCAGTTCCCTCCTAGCCTTCGGAGGAGCCCTTTTCTTACACTAAGTATTTTATTTTACTTTCTTTGAGTTGGATAGCCATGACCTGTCATGGTACCATCTAGATGTTTAGAAGTAGAGGCTTCATAGATATTGAGTAAAGGATTGTTGAGTATATTTATTTTTCAAACTTGACTATTGGAAATTATTTTATAAAAGCTTTATTTATTTATTCGATGTCTTTTCTTGAGTATTCTTCCGCTGTTGAGTATGATGTGATGATGAGGCCAAGCGATTCGCTTGGGGACCAGAAATAGTCTCTGAGTGCCCGCCACGCCAAGAGTACCCTCCCGGGGCGTGACAACAAGACATACAAAAAGATTTTGTGTTCTTCATGAAGAAGATATGTGAAATGAAAATATTAAGAAAGACCAATTTAGCATTTGGATAAGGGCTGAAAATCAAGGTTTGACAGTTAACAATTCAAGACGTCAAGGTAATCAACATTTGTGTTCCCCTGTTCTCATGGATGGTAAAAGAAATTAAGTTGCAGAGTATGTTGAAGGTACATGATCGAATGAACTGGTACAAAATGATAATGAAATGGATGTTGACTAAATGTTGGATACAACAAAAATCTCCCTTCTTTCTCACCACATGATTTCTTCCATAAATCAAAGAAAGAAACTCTAATAATAAGAGAAAACTCGACTGGACAGAATGTCAATAGAACAAACCAGGGTACTGCTCATGTAATTGGGAATAATCTAAAAAATGATGGTATCAATAACCATGTGTGTGTTGGACAACAGGATGATGGACGTACATATGTATATAATGTGGTGAATTAGAACGAGACTAATATGTTGATAGATAATCCAAGGAAGGAGACTGGAGCAAATTCTGTAAATTCAAAGCAATCTGGTGTGATGGTTAAGCCAACTTTTGCAAATACAATTGGAGGCAGAGAAGCGTGCGAGTATTACTCATTAGTGAAAATGAACCTCCTAGATACCTTCGATCATAATGATATCGAGAGAGGCTTTAACAGACTAAAGGAGGCTAAATCTTGACAATCAGATACAATTCGTGATATCCAAATGAAGATAGATAAGGTTATGACGTTGGACTCCAAAAAAACAATGATAACTGCTTTGCATAATCTAGGAAAGGTTGAATCTTCTGGAATAGTAAATAAAGAAATAACTACTGGTAAATTCGCAAAGGAAGAGTACTGTCACAACTCGAGGCAAGGGCCTAGGCGCGACACAATCAATGAAAAACCCAAGAGTGACCCAAGCAAGCCTCTTTGCACATCCTTGGTTGTGGAATATAAACAAGCATTAACACATAAGTCTAGGGAAATAGGGGTTTGGACTCATGCTATGGAGATAGATAAGGGAATATAATTTGCGTGAATCACATAGGAAGAAATTACTAAGGGGAGGGTAAGTATGACTTAAGATATGAGGAAGTAGGCACTTGGAGTTTCATCACTTTCCATCAACATCAACAACATCATATAGGGGATACAACCTAAGGATAAGTCTGCATAATAGCTCAACATCTCATCTTAAGTACATAACATAGTATAGTATCCAACAACACCTCTAAAACATGAGTAGAATGGGGGCGAAGACAAGTCTCGGGCTCACCCTTAAGTGCTAGATAAAATGAAATAAAGTCTCAACATAAGCAAGACAGAAATCAGATATTGTCCCCGAAATGGAGGATTCACCACTCAATGGTCTTCACAAACCAAGCTAGCCACATGGAGGAGGATAAATAGGAGCTCCGGTCCCTACATGGTTAGATCACGTAGGCAAAAAGTATGCGTTAGTACTTGGAATGTATTAGTATGTGGGATGCAATGCAACAATAAATAATAAGCTTCATAAGAAAGATACATAATCATATACAATAGAATGTAAGCTCAATATGTCATACATGAGGATGCTTTGATGGAAATTTGCATGAAAAAAATATAACATAACTTGTTTACATCATACTTATGTGGGAGAAGACCGTAACCGACATAAACCATGTGAGCTACTATATGGAATCCATTGAACTTCTTCCATTGGAAAAAGGTCAATGCACTCCTTCCATTGGGAAAAGACCAACGCACTCCTTCCATTGGAAAAAGACCAATGAACTCTTTTTATTGGGAAAAGAAAATCTACTTGCCAAGGTAGAACTCCAAAACTTTGATAACTTCGCAATTGCATATTTTATGAACATTATGGATTACGTGGATCCAGTAGCCTAGCTTAGTTTACAAAGGCTCCCATGGTGACACATAGTTAAGGAGACAAAGGGTTGCTACTAGGATTCTCTTATCGAATCCCACCACAATGCCCTACTCGGTCCTAAATCATTTTCATGGAATACATTTGAAAAACATATGCATAATCATAATCATTTAAAAGCATAACTTCATCATCATATATATAGTAGCTCATCTTAACTTAAGATCCAATATGTAGGGCTTTCCCCTTAACACAAGGATATATCTTTTGGTGAGGCTTGCCCTTCACCATCTTTAACTTTGAGGGATTCAAAACACAATAACTTTAACTTTCCTAAGCCTTCATAACTTTTGTAATTGAACCCTCATCTTTGGAGATCATGTCTCCCTTTGAAAAGTTTGATATGACAATTGGATGGGCTTATGCAAGTAAACTTTAAATCATGTAATTCAAGAGGACTATGCATCATTGTAATACAAATCATCCATTTAAATCATTTTTAGATAATCTACCACAATCATACATATCATCTTTGAACTTTAGGCATAGAATTATGCAATTCATCACATGAAATCATCATTCTCGTAATAACTCATGGTAGCATAACTTTCATAACTTGATATTATAAAATAGCTTCATAATTGAAAACTTTTGAAATCAATTTATGCAATTTCATTCAATAGATGAATTTTGAAATAATTCATTCTTAATAGGGTAATTAGAAAGAATCCATAAGAAATGAACATTAAAACTTGGAGGATTTAGTAAATTAGGTTTTGGGACTTCATGGGTGAAAGAACCCATGAATGAAGAAACCCACATACCTTTGATCCTTGAAACTTGAAGAAGAAGACTTGAAATTCTTTTTTAGAAGCTTTGTCTTTAATGGAGGAACCTTGATCTCCAAGAAATTTGAGAAAACTTGAAGGAGGATTTTAGAGAGAAGTTTGAGAGGAAATTAAAAAAACTTTGTTTGATATGCATCCATTAAAAGCTCTGAGAGTAGACGGTATGATGACTTTTTTCTTTCAGAAGTATTGGAATATTGTTTCTAGTAATGTTTGTGAAGCTGACAAAAGTTTTTCCAATTTAGGAGATCTGTTACCATCTTGGAACCAATATCTTATAACTTTGAATAAAGTGAAAAATCCTAGTGATGTGAGCCAGTTCAGACCCATAAGCTTATGCTCTACGATGTATAAAATTGTTGTCATAAGGCTTAATGATTACTTACCCAATATTATTTCTCCAAATCAATTTACTTTTAATGGAAAACGACAAATAATTGATAATGTTGTTTTAGTGCTTGAATTTATTCCTTCTTAAGAATAAAAGACATGATAAATAAAAATATATGACCCTCAAATTAGATATGATTAAAGCTTATGATCGAGTTGAGTGGATTTATATTGATAAATTATTTCTTAAAATGGACTTTCATGAAATTTTTATTAATTGGATTATGCAGTATGTTACTATTCCAATATATAAATTTAATATTAATAGAGATATTATGGGGGAGATTCAACCTACTAGAGGACTAAGGCAAGGAGACCCTCTTTCTCCTTATCTTTTTCTGTTATATGCTGAAAGCCTTTCGAGACTCTTAAATAATACGGAATTATTTGGGGAAATTCAAGGTTTAAGCTTAAGTAGAGTGGTCTGTACGATTAATCATTTATTCTTTGTTGATGACTCTTTTACCTTTTGTAATGCTAACACTCAAAATGCTGAAAAAATCTTTGAAATCTTAAAAATTTATGAAGAATGTTCGGGACAAAAAGTGAACTTCTCTAAATCTTCTATATTCGTTAGTAAAAATTATTCTGATATTGATAAGGATAGTATTATCACATCTACAAAGGAATAATTTAGGTTTATATTTGAGATTGCCTGCGACAGGTAGAAGATCAAAGAAAAGAATGTTAGAATTTATCAAAGATAGGGCAAAAGCTAAAATAAAAGGGTCGAAACATATTTCCTTAAGTCATGCAGAAAAAGAGGTAATGCTTAAATCTGTTCTTTCTATTATTATTTCTTATGCATTATCCTATTTTTAATTTTCGGAGTCCTTGTGTAAAGAGAAGTAAAACATCCTAGTGATGTTAGTCAGTTCAGACCCATAAGCTTATGCTCTATGATGTATGAAAGTATTGCTAAAATTATTGTCATAAGGCTTAGTGATTACTTAACCAATATTATTTCTCAAAATCAATTTGCTTTTATTGGAAAACGATAAATAATTGATAATGTTGTTTTAGTGCATGAATTTATTCACCTTCTTAAGAATAAAACACATGGTAAATAAAAATATATGACCCTTAAATTAGTTATGATTAAACCTTATGATCGAGTTGAGTGGGTTTATATTGATAAATTATTTCTTAAAATGGACTTTCAAGAAACTTTTATTAATTGGATTATGCAGTATCTTACTATTCCAATATATAAATTTAATCATAATAGAGGTATTATGGGGGAGGTTCACCCTACTAGAGGACTAAGGCAAGGAGACCTTCTTTCTCCTTATCTTTTCCTGTTATGTGTTGAAAGCCTTTCGAGACTCTTCAATAATACGAAATTATGTGGAGAAATTCAAGGTTTAAGCTTAAGTAGAATGGTCCCTACGATTAATCATTTACTCTTTGTTGATGATTCTTTTATCTTTTGTAATGCTAACACTCAAAATGCTGAAAAAATCTCTGAAATCTTAAAAACTTATGAAGAATATTCAGGACAAAAAGTGAACTTCTCTAAATCTTCTATATTCTTTAGTAAAAATTATTCTGATATTGATAAGGATAGTATTATCACAACTTTAAAGGAATAATTTAGGTTTATATTTGAGATTGCCTGCGGCAATTGAAAGATCAAAGAAAAGACTGATAGAATTTATCAAAGATAAGGCGAAAGCTAAAATAGAAGGGTCGAAACATATTTTCTCGAGCTCTGCAGAAAAAGAGGTAATGCTTAAATCTGTTCTTTCTACTATTATTTCTTATGCATTACCCTATTTTCAATTTTCGAAGTCCTTGTGTAAAGAGAAGTAAAAAAATTCTAGTGATGTTATTCAGTTCAGACCCATAAGCTTATGTTGTACGATGTATAAAATTGCTAAAATTATTGTCATAAGGCTTAACGATTACTTACCCAATATTATTTCTTCAAATCAAATTTATTGGAAAACGACAAATAATTGATAATGTTATTTTAGTGCATGAATTTATTCACCTTCTTAAGAATAAAAGACATAGTAAATAAAAATATATGACCCTTAAATTAGATATTCTTAAACCTTATGATCGAGTTGAGTGGGTTTATATTGATAAATTATTTTTTAAAATGGACTTTCATGAAACTTTTATTAATTGGATTATGCAGTATTGTACTATTCCAATATATAAATTTAATATTAATATAGATATTATGGGGGAGGTTCAACCTACTAGAGGACTAAGGCAAAGAGACCACCTTTCTCCTTATCGTTTCCTATTATGTGCTGAAAGCCTTTCGAGACTCTTAAATAATACGAAATTTTGTGGAGAAATTCAAGGTTTAAGCTTAAGTAGAGCGGTCCCTACGATTAATCATTTATTCTTTGTTGATGATTATTTTATCTTTTGTAATGCTAACACTCAAAATGCTGAAAAAATCTCTGAAATCTTAAAAATTCATGAAGAATGTTCGGGACAAAAAGTGAACTTCTCTAAATCTTCTATATTCTTTAGTAAAAATTATTCTGATATTGATAAGGATAGTATTATCACAACTACAAAGGAGTAATTTAGGTTTATATTTGAGATTGCCTGCGGCAGTTGGAAGATAAAAAAAAAGAATGCTAGAATTTATTAAAGATACGGCGATAGCTAAAATAAAAGGGTTGAAACATATTTTCTTAAGTGCTGCAGAAAAAGAGATAATGCTTAAATCTATTCTTTCTACTATTATTTCTTATGCATTATCCTATTTTTAATTTTTGGAGTCGTTGTGTAAAGAGAAATGAAAAATTCTAGTGATGTTAATCAGTTCAGACCCATAAGCTTATTCTCTACGATGTATGAAATTATTGCTAAAATTATTTTCATAAGGCTTAATGATTACTTACTCAATATTATTTCTCCAAATCAATTTACTTTTATGAAAAAATGACAAATAACGATAATATTGTCTTTGTGCATGATTTTATTCACCTTCTTAAGAATAAAAGACATGATAAATAAAAATATATGACCCTTAAATTAGATATGGTTAAAGCTTATGACCGAGTTGAGTGGGTTTATATTGATAAATTATTTCTTAAAATGGACTTTCATGAAACTTTTATTAATTTGATTATGCAACATGTTACTATTCCAATATATAATTTTAACATTAATAGAGATATTATGGGAAAAATTCAACCTACTAGAGGACTAAGGCAAGGAGACCCTCTCTCTCCTTATCTTTTCCTGTTATGTGCTGAAAGCCTTTCAAGTCTTTTAAATAATACGAAATTATGTGAAAAAATTCAATGTCCGAATGGGACGTTAAAAGCAGTTCTATAAGTATGCTCTTTAAAAATTTGTATCTGCCAATATCCTGATTTTAA
>JBCEWC010021696.1:0-10353 GCA_038996855.1 Solanum aculeatissimum | reverse complement strand
AATGGAGGTACATATACTAAAATAGTCTACACCTGTACATGGTAAAAGACACACATACATGAAGCTAATGATAGTTCATTTGGTTGAATTTATAGGTTCAGAGGAAGAGGAGACGATAAAAACAACAATGGACAACTACCAAAGAAGACATTAGTTTTGTGTATAATTAATTCATTATAATGATTTTGAACTATTAAAAGCGGGCATGCATTTCAATTTTCAAGACACGATGTAATGATGAGGGAAAAGTGTTAATATATCGTCAATTAGTTAGTACCAAAGTGGCATAACAAAGTATGACTCAAGACTGGAATACACGTGCTACGTACGTGCGATGAAACTAGTTACATTAAAAATATGAACTCAATAACTTTAAATGTCAAATCACTATTTTACCCTCTTATCAAATTTAAATGTGATGTCACTTTCCCAACCCTAAAGCATAACATTCCTTTGCAAGAGTCGTTAGTTGCTCCTTCACAAGCAACTCCACCTCCTACACTTTTAGCACGAATGAACATAACCCTGCATCTTCCGAAAAGACGCAACTCCTTGCTCACCACTCTATATAACAAGACAAATATATTTTTCCTCATGGAACACCCATGATCTGCAATCAAAGCATAGGTATGCACTTGTATTCCTACTTATATCCAATTGCACACTTTTATACTCATTGAATCAATCATATTGGCCTACCAACTATTACCTATTCTATCACCATTTGAATCTTGCCCCGTGCACTGTTATTTGTTCAACTTGTTCGATGACTTTCAAATAGCGATCTCCCAATTGCAAATACATTTTTCATATAAAATTTACTGCCAACTTTATGTTTACTCAATCACAATTTAATGGACTTGCGCTATACACTCTCTCACTAGGAGCCATCACTTTCACCCCCGCACTTCGAATAGCCGCACATGCCTAATTTCCCTAGAACTGTCGCCACCCTTCTCTTTCCAGTCTTTAAATCTCACCAACTTTGATCATCACATCTCCTATGAACTGCTCACATCTATAGTTACTCCGCAGGTAAGTCTCCACAATCCTTCACCACTTTAGTAGTTTCCCTTGTCCAACTTCTCCATCACCATTTAAATTACTTTCATTGTGCAGTCAGATTGTTGCCACACTTTCATCCATCCTTTGCATTGTAAGGTTTCTCCCCTTCATTACTATTCTTAAGAAACTGACACTACTACTACTCCCCCTCAAATTTCTACTACATACATGCATATCTTACCCATTTGCAAACTAACATTCCCCTGCCCTTTTAAACTACACTTTTCCCTGTATATTCATTCTTTAATCTTACGCTTCTTTCCCTTACACGTTATTGCACCAACTATACAAACATATCTTTATTCGATAGGCCACTCATTATGTATGTTTTTTGTCATAAGGCTCTAATGAACCTCCAAGTCATTTTTGTGGTTCCAAGAATATTTTATCAGTTGAGTATTTGCATAGTGAATACAGGCTATTTGTGATTTATTGACACTGATTGTTTGTTCATTAGGTGAATCGTTTGATATTTAAGCAGATTTTTGAATTAAACAAGATATTATAACTGAAAAATAAATTTTTAGGTAAGTCCTAATAAATAGCCTCAGAGCAGAATTCTAACAATTCTATTAGCTTCATAATGGCCAAATTAGTCTAGGAGCATGTTTGGCGTAATTATATCAAGTTTTACAAATTTAGCCTCCGAAATGGGTAAATAGTTGACTTTAGTCAATGTCCTTGGTAAATGTGCTCCAAATGGAAATTTGGACCACATCGTTAGATCTAAAACATTGATTTTGGTCTAGAAGGACCTTTCATTCAGTTTTTAGGGCTTTCAGATGTATTTTGGTCCCTTCAGTAAATTTGGATGTTTGAAAATGAGACCCACATTGAAATAAAAAAACCTCTGATAGGAATTTTGACTACACCATTGAGTCTGGAATGCCGTTTACAATCAGATTTCATATATGGATTATATTTTTTCGACTTTGAATGAGGCTAAAGCATCAAAATTAAATTTAAGCGGATGTTGAAAATTAAAAGACGGCGTACTGATATGGCCCAACAACAAGCCACCACATGGCAGGCGGTGCAAAATTAAGAAAAAGGGAAAAATATGTATTTGATCTGGAAAATTTTCCATAACTTTAAGAACAAACGTCCAATTTTGATCAACGATTTCTCCCCCGCTTTTGGTCCGATTTTGACGATTCAAATGGTTAACTTGTATATTTTTCCGAGAGGAACATCGTGAAAGTGTCAAAAATTGATTTTGGCATATCGTTTAAGGTAAAATTCATCATTTTACTATTTTAGTATTAAATATATCTTTTGAAACTTTGAATTGCGATATTTTATCCATTTTGAGTCAGAGTTTGGTGAAATTTAGGTCTATTCTGTGTGTTTTTGCATGGCGCACACCGTGGTAATATCAGAATTAGTTGATAGAGCTCTGTTTGGTGTATCAATGCAATTTTAGCTGTGGTTTATGTTTACATTTTTTCACAAACTTCATGTTACGATATTTCCGCCATTTCATATCGGAATTAAGTAAAATTTCAGTCTAAATGGTACTACTTTTTGAGACCTACGCTGTGGTATGATTGGATTCTATTAATGTAACCATATTTTTTAGAAATATAGCTTGGAAGCTGTAGTAGTACACATTTTCGATAAAAAATGTCGTGTGAATTTTGGCCGTTTCTAATTGTTCTGAGCCTTGTTTTGAGCTCAATATTTTTTCTATAGACTCAGGGGGATGTAAGGATCATTTTATAGGAGTTGGTTTTTTATTTTGAGCTTGGCCCCCACTTTTTCCCATTTTATTCATAATCAACCTATCTTTCCCTGTTTGTAGGAATATTATAGCCAAAACAACCATAATTATATTATGATTCATATTTTGACAGCTGAGTGGTATTTGAAGGTGGTCAGATAGGGTAAAACCCACGTGGATTGATTTAGAGCACATGGATTCACCTTTCATGTAGGCTAGACTTTTCTTACCTTCGAACTGAGTTGAACTACATGTATATTGGGAGTTGATTTATGGTTGAAAGTTCTGAGTAAGATATGTATATATGTCATAAGGATGATTGTTAGTTATAATTTCTGCTATGCATTTAAACACTGTTTTCATGATTTACTAATACCTGTTTTCCTGGATAGTCGTTATGCTTAACATATGGGGGTAACCATGATTATTTTGGGATACTTGTGGTTGTTCTAGACTATACTAGCTATGATATAGGTTGTACTAGTTGTGATCACTATAGCAGTTGAGTTCTAGCATTGTTAAAATACGAAAAGGCCTGGTAAAGTCTTGATATGGGTCAATGCCCCGAGATAGGTATGTATTCTGGCTTAAAGTCCTATCTATATGAATGCGTAGCCTGATGCTATTAAGATATACAGGCTGTGAGCTGGTTGTTGATTATATGTCATACTATGGACTGATTCTAGTTTAGATATGACTCTACTAAACGTGGTTATTCTGGATACTTGTGATATACCAGTTGATTGTTCCTGGGTTCGAGTTAACTGTTCTTGGGTTCGAGGCCCCGTGTTACTATGAGGGGTTTGAGGCCCCATTTGAGTACTACCAGTATGTTGAGTGGTTCGGGGCCCCATTTTCCCATCACTACCTGTATATTGAGGGGTTTGAGGCCTCTTGCGACTATTTGGGGTTTGAGGCCCCATTCTACTATTAGGGGTTCGAGGTCCCAATTGATTGTCAGACCATCTGGCTAAGATGACTGCCCCGACCAAAGGCTAGGTCTAGAAGAGGGTTTGAGGCCTCGTTGATATTATAGGGGTCTGAGGCCCTGAGTAAAAATTAAGGGTTTGAGGGCTCGAGTATTCATTAGAGTTTTGAGGCCTTGGGTGACAGTTAGGGGTTCAAGGCCCCGAGTGACCGTTTGGGGTTGGAGGCCCTATGTGATACTCTATCCTGCACTAGTTCAGATTTCATACTATTTATTACTGACCTCTGTATCCCTCTACCTATTCACACCCTGATTGTATGTGAGTGTGTCTTCTGGGTTTATGAGGGCTCAGAGGGCATTCAAGCTTAGACACTAGAGCCTTACACTTTCGTACAACTGACCCTTGTTTTGGTGATGTGGAGCGTAGGGCTCTTTGATAGTTCTATGGGATTCTGTGAGAGTTCTGTGGTATTCTGTGGTGATCTGTTGGTTTTATATTGTGTGCGGGTGTATGAGGACCAGTTGGTGTACAAGCATAGATACTAGGGTCTTGCACCTGCATACAACACTATGCCTCAGTTGAGGGCAATTGTAGTATTAATGTTCATAATTATTATTAGTCGGTATCGATGTTCACTACTTGGGTTGGTTTAGTTCATCATTGTTCTTTATTTTGGTTAGTTCAGTTATGGTTGAGGGTTTCTCGACATGCCTATGCCTTGATTTGGGTTTGTTTTGCTACACTACTTCAATTTCTACATATTTAGGTTTTATTTATGTTCACTATTTTACTCGATCGACTGATGATGCCTACTAGGTGCCTTTTTTGGTACTCATCCGTATATTTCTATATCTTCCATGGTGCAAGTCCAAGTACTAGCCGATGTCGCTGAGCTAGGAGTGCGCTGACGATTCAAGAGACGTTGGTGAGCATCAACAATTCTGGACATTCTGTAGACTCCTTCTCTCTAGTGAGCCATCTTTTGTATTTAGACACTAGCCTTGTATATGTTGTTTTGATTTGTTTGTGTAGATGGCTATTTTGCTTATGTGTGTAGATATGTATATTTTAATTTGAGTTTATAGTAGGTCTGTACATGTGACTTCCAGGTCTTGGATAGGTTGTGTTCATTATACCTATATGTTGTTGGTATCTTTATCACTATTGATTCAGTACAGGTGACGTGGAAATTGGGTTGGATTGCCTGTAGGTGGGATCTAACAGATTCTATCATGATCTGAGAGGTCGGGTCTTGACAAGAGGGTATCAGAGCCTTAGGTTCGTTGTTCTCATCGATATAGAGCTACCGGCTAGTAGAGACCTATGGATGGGTGCAGAGACGTCTATGATTTATCTCCAGGAGGCAGCAGCAAACGCTATCCGTACAGTAGTGGATCAAGGTATGCAACGAGCAGAAGTCATGATAAAGGGTCCTTCTAGGTAATCTATTATTGACAACCTCGTTCCTCTAGAATGCTTAGGAAACTTCTTGTGTTCTATGTATGGAACTATAGGATATGTTGTTGACGTTGGGACTCTATAACACTGGCTCCTATACATTCTCTACTATTTAAAGGTTGTGTAGGTTATGAATACCTCTAATAAAGAGTATACAGGTGGGAGAGGATTTGACCAAGGTAATACTAAGCATTTAGCTCTCTGTATATCTATATTTTATTATTTAACCACTGGTCTGACCCGTTGGGCTTCCTGATACATATGAGTTTGTTAAACCTGGTGGGATTCTAAGTAACTATCACTTATGTTATAATTGTAACCTGCTAGGGGCTAAACGTAAGCCAAAACCCAGTGATTTATGTATATATATATATATATATATGATCTTTTTGCTGCTTGACTACTGGAGTGGGTAGTCTGACACGAGAGTTACTTATTATTTAAGAGGATGGCTATCAGTTATACCCTTGGCTATACCTTGTGCCTCTATGATTATGATCCTGTTGTGATGATTCTGTTGATATGTGGTTCTCCTGATTCCTTAATGACTAGATTTGAGATAAATGCTATGCCTGGGGCCTTAGTTAGGTTATCTATTGTAAAATGGGATATTGTTGCGTTATCAGCTGAACTATCGGTGACTCTTCCCTGGAGACTTGTTATAATTGTTAGCTGTGTAGGATTGTGTTGTCTGGATTCCTCGCCATGCTTGCAGTGGTAATATTGATCATTTTGTCGGGTTGCCTTGTATTTAAGTTATGGTTTTACATTGTTAGCTGTATTGCTTAGGTTATTGCCTCCTACATGAGTACCGGTTTTGAGCTTTTAGTGGGGGATTTTGTATATGATCTTTTTGCTGCTTGCCTCCTCAAGTTTGTGATACGTAGCTTCAACGATGTTATCGGATGACCTTGGTTTTAATATTACCTTAGGGGTGGATTGAATTGTTTTTATTATGTGATTGCCGATGTCGTATTCCAATTGGCTGGTTTGAGCTTATACCACCGAGAAGCCATTTGGGGTTAAGTGGTAAAGGTTTCTTGCATAAGGAAATAAGAAACAAGGTAAGGTCTGTATTGTGGGAATATGGCTATAGTTATGGGTGATTGTGACTTTTTTAACTAGATGATGGTGTGTTGAAGACAGGTATACCTAGCCTGTGGATTTCCTATTACATGTTAGCTGGTTGAACTGATGGGGTGAGTGCGTGATCGTTGCGGATTCCTTAGAGATTCCTACACCGATTCTTTGTTACATACAAATGGTTTGTGGTATTTTTGGCTGGTTGAGATTACCGGGACTATTGTTGGACATTGCCCATGCTTAGGGATGTCGTATTCACTGTCAAATGTGAGTTAAGGGTTAGAATCCCTATGTGGTTTGGATTAGGGTATTCAGGTATGCCTTTATTCTTACCTTCGCGGACGAAAGTTCTTTTTGTGTAGGCTATTGTAATGACCCTCTAAGTTATTTCTGTGGTTTTGCGAATATTTTATCAATTGAGCATTTGCATAGTGACTGCAGGCTATTTGTGACTTATTGACACTGATTGTTCAAACGTTGGGTGAATCATTTGATATTTATGCAGGTTTTTGAATTAAACAAGACATTATAACAGTAAAATGAATTTTCAGGTAAGTCATAGTAAACGACCTCGGAGATGAATTCTAACAGTTCCATTAGCTCTAAATGGCCAAATTAGTCTAGGAGCATGTTCGGCGTAATTATATTGAGTTTTGCAAATTTAGCCTTCGGAGTGAGTCAATAGTTGACTTTAGTTAACATCCTTGATAAATATGCCCCGAATGTAAATTTGGACTGCACCGTTAGATTTAAAACATCAATTTTGGTCTAGGAGGACCTTTCATTCGGTTCTTGGGGCTTCTGAGTGTATTTTGATCTCTTCAATAGATTTTGATATTGGGAAATAGGACCCACATTGCAATAAAACAACCTTCGATGGGAAGTTGGACTACACCATTGAGTCTGGAATGCCATTTCCGATGAGATTTCATATATGGATTGTATTTTTCTGACTTCGGATGAGGCTAGAGCATCAAAATTAAATTTGAGCGGATGCTGAAAATTAAAAAGCAGTGTACCGATTTGGCCCAACCACAAGCTACCATGTGGCAGGTGGTGGAAAATTTAAAAAAAAGGAAAAAGATATATTTAATCTGGAAAATTTTCTAAAAAACGTAAGAACGAACGTCCAATTTTGATCAACGACTTCTCCCTCGTTTTGGGTTTGATTTCAGTGATTCAAAAGGATAACTTGTATATTTTTCTAAGAGGAACATCGTGGAAGTGTCGAAAATTGATTTTGTTGCATCGTTTGAGGTAAAATTTGACATTTTCTTGCTGTAGTATTGAATATATCTTTAGAAACTTTGAATTGCAATTTCTTATCCGTTTTGAGTCATAATTTAGTGAAATTTGGGTCTATTATGTGTGATTTTGCGTGGCGCACACCATGGTAGTATCAGAATTAATTGAGAGAGCTCTGTTTGGTGTAAAAATACAAATTTTTATGTATTTTTTTGAAAACTTTGTGTTATGATATCTTGGCCGTTTCGTATCAGAAATAAGTAAAGTTTTGGCCTAAATTGTACTACTTTTGAGACCTACACTGTGTTATGCTCTTATTCTGTTAAATTAATGGTATTTTTTTAAAATATTGCTGGGAAGCTACGATAGTACACATTTCCAATAAATACATATTGTGTATATTTTGGGTTGTTTCTGCTTGTTCTGAGCCTTGTTTTGAGCTCATTTTTTGTCTATATATTATGAGTGAGGTAAGGATTATTTTATAAGAGTTGATTTGGTATTTTGGGCTTGGGCCGTACGTTTCTCCATTTTAGTCACAATCAACCAATCTTTCCCTATTTCTGGGGATATTATAGGCAAAATAGCCGTAATTATATTGTGATTAGTATTTTGAAAACTGAGTGGAATTTGAAGGTGGTCAGAAAGGGTAAAACTTGCATGGACTGATTTGGAGCGCATGTATTTTCCTTTCAGGTAGGCTAGACTTTTCTTACCTCCGGACTAAGCTAAAATACATGTATATTGGGAGCTGATTTATGGTTGGAAGTCCTAAGTAAGATATGTATATATTTCATTAGGCTAATTGTTAGTTATATTTTTTGCTATGCATTTAAACACTGTTGTCATGATTTACTAATACCAGTTTTCATTGACAGTCGTTGTGCTTAGCATATGGGGTAACTATGGTTATTTTGGGATATGTATGGTTGTTCTAGATTGTACTAGCTGTGATATAGGCTATACTAGATATGATCACTATAGTAGTTAAGTTTTGGCACTGTTAAACTATAAAAAGGCCTGATAAAGGCTGGATATGAGCCAATGCCCTACGAAGGTATATATTACGGCTTAACTCCTATCTGTATGAATGTGTAGCCTGATGCTATTAAGATATGTTGGTCGTGAGTTGGTTGTTGATTATATGCCATACTATGCACTAATTCTGGTATAGATATGACTCTACTAAACTTGGTTTTTTTGGATACTTGTGATATATTAGTTGATTGTTCCTGGGTTTGAGGCCTAGTTAATTGTTCTTTGGTTTGAGGCCCAGATGTTTGTTCTTGGGTTTGAGGCCCTGTGTAACCGTGAAGGTTTTGAGGCCCCATTTGAGTACTACCAGTATATTGAGGTATTCGAGGCCCCATTTTCCCATCACTACCTGTATATTGAGAGGTTTGAGGCCCCACATTATTATTAAGGGTTTGAGGCCCCATTCTACTATTAGGGGTTCGAGGCCTCGATTTATTATCAGACCATCTGGCCTTGGATGATTGCCCCAGCCATATGCTAGTTCAGAAATGGGGTTTGAGGCCCCGTTGATATTATAGGGGTTTGAGGCCCTGAGTGATAGTTAGGGGTTTGATGTCCTGAGTGATCGTTAGGTATTCGAGGTCTCGGGTGACAGTTAGGGGTTTAAGGCCCTGGGTGGTCGTTAGGGGTTCGAGGCCTCATTTGAAACAGTATCCTGCACTGGTTGAGACTTCATACTATCTGTTACTGAACCATATACCCCTCCACCTATTCACACTCTAATTATGTTTGGGTGTACCTCCATGGCTTATGGGGGCTTAGGGGCATTCAGTCTTAGACACTAAGGCCTTACACCACGTAGATCTGACCTTTTTTTTGATAATGTGGAGAGTTGGGCTCTGTGATGGTTCTATAAGATTCTTTGATAGTTCTTTGGGATTCTGTGGTGATCTGTTAGTTCTATGTTGTACGCGAGTGTACCTTCTAGGCTTATGGGGGCTAGTTGGCATACAAACATAGATACTAGGGCCTTGCACCCACATACAACACTATAGATCAGTTGGGGCAGTTGTAGTGTTAGTCTACGTGGTCTCTATCAGTCGGTATCAATGTTCACCACTTGGGTTGGTTTAGTTCATCATTGTTCTTTATTTTGATTTGTTCAGTTTTGGTTGAGGGTTTCCTGACATGCCTATGCCTTGATCTGGGTTTGTTTTGCTACACTGCTATAATTTCTACATACTTGGGCTTTATTTATGTTCACTATTTCACTCAGTCGGACGATGATGCCTACTAGGTGCCTTTTTTGGTACTCACCCCTATATTTTTGCATCTTCCCATGGTACAGGTCCAGGTACTAGCCATTGTCGCTGAGTTTTGAGTGTGCTGATGATTCAGGAGACGTTGTTGAGCAGCAGTAGCTCAGGACATTCTGTACTCTCCTTCTGTCTAGTAGGTCATCTTTTGTATCAAGACACTAACCTTGTATATGTAGTTTTTATTTGTATGTATAGATGGTTATTCTTGTTATGTGTGTAGGTATGTATATTTTAATTTGAGTTTATAGTAGCTTTGTACAGGTGACTTCTAGGTCCTGGGGTAGGTTGTGTTTGTTGTACCTATATATTGTTGGTATCTTTATCTGTCACGACCCGGTTAGGGGGTATAGGTTTGACATGGCGAAGGAGAACCCGAAGACTCTCGATCAAACCATCATAGTACCAAATTAACCCCTTTACTCAAAGAATGTGGAAGCATAACACATAGACTAATAGATTCAAAAGTTTCAATAGCAAGTTCAATATACTAATCATGATAAATTGTCAAACTTAAGTCAACATATAACATAACAATAGTGTCATAGGTCCAACACATGCC
>JBCEWC010021695.1:0-10353 GCA_038996855.1 Solanum aculeatissimum | reverse complement strand
AACCCTTTCGTTGCAGGTGACAGGATTCTTCAATATTACATAATTGTTCAATTTCTCCTACCCAGTCAGTTGAACTTACTGGGTACATTTCAGTATACTCACCCTTACTTTGTTTTCTCCCTGCAAATAGAGCACAGAGACCCCTACAGGGTAGTTTATCACATTCTACTAGATTTTTCTTCTATATATCCCAGATCTTAACGGTGAGACTCAAACTTCGAGTCATCGTGAATCTATTAAGACTTCTTTTATTGCTTTCTATTTCAGACTTTGTATTTGACATATTCAGACAATGATGCATTTACTTATTCGTACTACTTTAGATGCTCTTGTACTCATGACTCCAGAGTTTGGAATTTGAATTTGGTGTTGTGGTTATTTTTACTTGGTTTTACTTTCCTTTAGTTGTGATTCAATTTGGGGTCGTGACAAGAAATGATGAAAATAGGCACCCTATGCAGTCTAACTATTTGACTGGTGTAAAGCTGAGTCAACTTCTCTATTGTATACTTATCCTTAACAGGAAAGAAACGGGTGAACTTAGTCAATTGATCCACAACTACCCAGATAGAGTCATAACCACTCATAGTAGTGGGCAAACCCAGCACAAAATTCATGATGATCCGTTCCCACTTCCATGTAGGAATGGGCATCCTTTGAAACTCATTTTCGGCCCATTGATGCTCACACTTAACCGTTGACAAGTCAAATACTTAGACACAAAATCTTACATATGTTTTTTCATACCACACCACCAATAATGCTAACTCGGGTTGTGATACATCTTCATTGCTCCTAGATGAATAAAATAACGAGTATAGTGAGCCTCCTCAAGAATCAATCTAATCAAGTCACCCACCTTGGGCACACAAACCCGACCTCTAATCCACAAAACACCATCAGTATTAAGCACCGCTTCTTAGCTTTTCCTCTAGTGACTTTGTCTCTGATAAGACACAACTTCTCATCCTCAAACTAGCGCTCAGAAATATGATCCATCAAAGAAGAACATGCCTCAACAAAAGCAAGTATCACACCCTCATCTGACAACTGCAATCAGACTAGACTAAATTGTCGGATTGAACAACAAAACCCCATTTGCGAGTCGTGATCCAATCTATGGGTCATAGATGGTCCTTCCATGGATGGCTGGAAGGATTTGAGACTAGGTCTACAACCAAACATCTACAAGTCATCGGCCCATTTTAAAGTCGCCAATAGGTTTTGCCTTGCAGAAAGGCAAGATTTAGAGACTTTGGTTTCTGGACTTGGAACTACAAGACCCATTCCACGAATCATAGAATGAAAGACAAATCATGAAACCCTTTCATAAATTGCTCAGACACTTGGAAAAATTATTAGGGTTCAGGAACTACGAAGCCTAGTCTACAGCTCATAAAATGATTTATGGCTCGTAATCTGGGCTCGTGAAAATCATACTCAATTAGAGTTTCTGAAGTTGAACCACAAAACCTCATCTACGATCCATAGATGCCTCTCGTGAAACTCAACTAGTGCAAAATCAAATCAAATTTTAGAACATTTCTAAGCCTTCTAAGTTGGAACAATTTAGGAGTGAAAAACCAAATCAGATTTTAGAACATTTCTAAGCCTTCTAAGTTGGAATAATTTAGGAGGTGTTACACCTTACATCTCTAGTGTCAATTTATAGATTGTAATAAGAAAAATAAAAACATAAAAACAACATGCGCCAACACAAAAGTAAAGCTCTTCCCAGATGTTGAATTCACAATGCATATTTACATGCAGCCATATTTACCAAATAAAATCTCACTTCAGTACTCACTATTAAGCCCAAGTCTCAATGTGGGAGTAAGAATAAGAATACAAGATACTATAATAAACATCACGTCTGCCAGCAATTACTCTACACTATATCAGCTCTGGGTCAATCATAAGGATTTCTGAAATTCTTGAGAAGTTCAGGGATGTCATAACCAAGCATGTCATCAACGGATTGTATCAATTTTGGCTTCAACTTTTCAAACTTATCAATGTTATAACCACTCAGAACTTCCCTGAAGTGTTCGACGTTGGGAAAATCCCCAGCTGGCAAATGGTGTTCCTTTTGAACCTGTATTGATGAGTTGGAAATTAATACACAATACTAACTCCATACAAGAATCATGTCACAAGTGCATAAAATTGCTGCTTGGTGCTAAGCAGGCATGCGTGTTGAGCACACAAATATATAGATCTGAGACTGACAACAGAAAGAGAGACCTTCATAAATTGATCTTCCAAGTTATCAATAAGTTTTTGCTGGGTCTTGGCTTTGCCTATCATAGCAGGCATCTCTTTTTTCAGGTGACTAATAATGTAAGAATGTATCTTGGCGGCTCTAGCACGTTTTACGAATTCATTTATCTGCACAAAATATAGCCTGTTTATTATCCTCATTTCAAGAAAATTAGACGGATAATATACGAGCAGTAGTAAAATGTGATGCCATAATGAAGATTATGAACTTACACGACGATCACAAGCCTTCTTTGGTATGTCTTTCAAGTCTGTGAGGAGATCATCTTGTTCCTTCTCAAAAAGTTCTTTTCCAATTGGCCCTATAGCAGTCTCATTTATTGGTTTGTCATTAAATGATCTGTGAAAGAGAGAACACCACATTATTGTGGAACTCCAGAAAGTGATAAAAGTTTGCATTTTTGACATCTAGAAGGATGCAACACGGAAAGACTCAAAATTTTGCTCTATACACACAAATAGGAAATGACCATGCATAAGATATCAGCTTCTAGAGCATGCATGCTATACCTACACTCGAGCATGAGAGGAAAAGGTGCATGGTGCACAAGTATCTCAAACATGAGAGGAAAAAGAGTGGTGGGAAAGTAACTCAAACATGAGGTAGATGGACAGTGTAAACCCCCTCCCCCCCCCCTCCCCCACCAAAAAAAAAAAAAAACCACAACCAGTGGCTCTTTTCCACTTTACTCCCCGTGACTCAAAAACCAAGCCTAATGATTGGAGGCGGAGTGTCCTTAGCACTAATCTATTCCTCCATTATCGTAACCATAAAAAAAAAGTCAAACCCAAATCAGATGTCAAGTCTCATAAGGTGCAATCAAGATCTCATTCCACTGGCAATAGTTTAACATAAGTGCAGGTTTGATACATCTTGAAGACATCCAGATACTCAGAGATATTCGAATTCCCAAAATAATACTCTACTTTGTTGGGCAGAATGCCTGAACTAATTGTAAGAGTATAGAGATCATACCCTATGTAGACACGTGAAACTTCAGGGGTATTTAGAACCTTCCCTAGTGACCACATCAATGCTCCATAAACCCTCATAAGCTGCAATTGACAGCAACAATAATACCAAATTGTATCTTAGTCCCGAAATAGGAGGAAAACATAAACAGACCCCAAAAATAAAAGTTTATGCCTACTTGTTGTGTATCAACTTGGTCAGCCTTGTTCAAAACCACCCTTATCTTATCATCATGGCCTCGAAGAGATGCAATCACACGTTTGAATTCATCACTTATATCAAGTTTGTGAGGATCAAACAAAAGCAGAATGAGATGACATTTAGAAGCAAACCAAGACGTAACTCCCGTAAAATCATAGCTCCTTTGTGTTCGTTGTTTTTCGCCTGATAGAACTCCAGGAGTATCCACAAATGTGATGTGCTCCAACAACTAACATGAGAGAGGGAAAAATCAGGAAAAGATATTCAGAATCTGGTGAGTTTATGAGAAAGGTCTGATCATTTTATGTATGAGTACAATCGAGTAGCACTCACAGGATTGGGCATTTGAGAACACTCAAACTTTGACAAAAATGCAGTTCCAAAAGTTGTCAAACCGCTAAATGGCATATTTGCTTGAACTGCAATTGTGTTCCCTGGAATACTCCTTTCGTCGGGTCCATTCTGAATAATACAATAAAAAATGAACACCAGTCCAACAAAAAAAAAAACTAATCATAACAATCACTTCTGAGAAAATTATTACCAAACATGCATGGCATGGGTATAGCCTTCTTCTTTCTCACTAAATGTCTGGTTTAACTAGCAAAACTGTTGCAGAGTATTCTGAAAGGAGCTCTTTTTTTTTTTCTGACAGAATTCTAAAGGAGCTCTTTGATATGATATATTCAGAAATGTGTGCTATGACGGAAAGGAAAAAAGATATATCCACAAAAATATAGTACAATGAATTCAAAATCCATCTTGTCAATTTAGTGCACGCTATTTTGGTACAACTTCAAACGGAATGAAAGACATTCAACTCAAGGTGAAAACAAGAACTTCTCTTTTGTTCAGCAATATAATCTGACAGAAAACAAGCAATCACAGTGGTTAGTGGAAATAAGGATAAGTGAAAGTACCATGACAACTACAAATCTGTCTGTTGTAGGTTCTGGTCCAATGTGAGCACCTATAGACAAATAAGGAGCATAAGTGTCAACTGGAAGCTGTGAACAAACAAGAGAACATGGACAGGAAAAGAAATGTGTTAGCTAACCGGGATAACTGGTTCTAAGTAAATGCTTAATGAATGTAGTTTTTCCTGTTGAGTATTGACCCAAAAGCATCACCATTGGTTTGGCATCAAAATCACTATTTGTCTGCCAACACATAGCACATGAAGAAAGCAGTCAGTGGCTTCTGCATTACTTTTCCATGGCTTAGTACAAAAGAAACTATAGTTGACAGGAAAAGATATAAGCAAGAATTTCCTCTGCTATATCTTAAAAATAAGCACAAGATGCTAAAATGCCTACCAGTAATGGGGAAACGAAATCATTAAAGCGATATGCTGCTTCCAATGGCTTTAGTTTCTGAATGTACAACTTCTTCAGTCCATCAATTATCGATGTGACAGAACTTAAAGAGACCTGAGGGTTGATTAACAGAATCAAGAATCATTTTAAGAGCAAAAACAGAAAATTTAGCACTAAACATGCTATGAAATGTTATAAGATGTATAGGGAGAATTAAGGGAGAGTACATTTCAATGCAACAATTTCAACAAATGGTTTATAATATAAAATTAATGGAAAAGGACCAAAAATATCCTTGGACTATTTGAAAAGGTTTAAAAAAATACTCTTGGACTATTTGAAAAGGTTTAAATATACCTCTCATCCACCTACTAGGTTAAAAAGTACCCCTCACTCCACCTTTTTGGTCCATTCTTACGCTTAAAACTAACAGATTTTTCTTAAATTAATTTTTTTTAATTATTATTATTTATGTGGTGGATTTCTATTTGCTGAAATTAAAACCCCACCTTCACCCGTTTGCTTAACCCGCCCCATGACCCAATTATATTGCCAATCAAATTAAAACATCCGATCCTTTACTAGTAACATTATTTTATATAATCGCAAATTTGTAATCAATACAAAAGTTTATTCTTGGAATTTTAATCTAACATTGTTTAATTTTAATTTTTGTGTCCAACCAAATACTGATATTAATAAAAGTTGAATTTTTGTTAGAGGTTCTTTTTTCTTTTTTTCCGCCTGGACTAATTACAGAAACATTCGCTAACAAATGATAGTTGAATTGTCTTTATTTTTTTAAGATGATTTAATATTGAAATTTACTAATAAAATACCCATTAGATGAGTTTGTCCCCAAACCACTACCAATTGTTGCAGATTAAAATTTGACACCATCCCTTAAATTATTATTCATCATAAATTATATATATATATTGTACCAGCAAAAACATTTTACAAGTGTACTTCTCACAGTTTTTTTTTTTTTTTGGTAATATAAATTAGATCCATAATTTCTTGTAAAAGATATGCACTTTGTTTTCTCAAAAAACGAAAGTAGTAGTATGTTTTAGGTTTCAGAATGACAGGGATGGGTGTTTTGATTAGATGGGCAATTGGGTCATGGGGCAGGTAAAATAAAGGTTTAATTTCAGCAAATAAAAATCTATCACATAATAATAATTATAATAAAATTAATTTATGAAAAGTCTGTTAAGTTTTTAAGGTTAAGAGTGGACACAAAAAGGTGGAATGAGGGGTATTTTTAGCCAAATAGATGGATGGGGATATATTCAAACCTTTCTAGATAGTTGAAGGGTATTTTTGGCCCTTTACCCTAAAATTAAACAACTTTCTCATTAATAAATAAGGACAAAAGATGCTTATTTACAAATTGACTTCAAAGGAAAAACATCTAATATGATTGCAATTCGAGATAACCAAATGATTTATATCTGTAACTTGTGAACTATATAATTTTTTACATCAGTGTGTTAATATTTTAAGGAGTCCCGATCAGGACATCTGTCATACAACTCGGGAGGGGGAGAGTGAGTGGCAGGTATTCCACTTAGGAGAAAGGATATCAGCTTAGCACGGCAAAAATTGGAAAGCATGACATTCAAAAAAAAAAAGGACAATACAACTGGCGGCTTGTAGAAAAATGCATCGACTAGGTGAACAGAAGTGCAGAGGTCTGTGAGCTAACAAATAAAGTACAACAGTAACCACACTTACCTTCTTCACAGACGTAGATGATGAAAACCAATTAGCTGTAACAGAAGATTGCACTGAAGGATTGCCTGCTTCCCAATCCAATTAGTTAGACATAGATGATCCATCCAACTCCCTTCTCAAATCCCCACGAATGATTAAGAAAGAAGACATAAGAAAAATGTCGTATGTGTTTAAGTAACATTACCATTCTGCTCAGGTTCACTTTTAGGCATAAGCTTTTTCTTCTGTATAGAAAATACAAGTCAATAGAACCACAGTAAATTGAAAACTAATGCAGAAATTACACCTAGCATACTTACCGTTTGAAGTAAATCCAGACCTTCCAAGCTAGGGGGTTGCAAATTCTCAAAGTCAACTGCCATGATTAAAATTGGTCTAACTGTAAGAACGGTATATCACAACAATCCTACAGCTAAAGAAAGTGAATACAGGGCACTGCAATGACCAACTAGTTTGCCAGAGATCACATTCTAGAGACTACTCTCTTTGTTATTGCCGTCTAAAACTAAAAAAAGTTAAAGCTTGCTAGTTACCTTCGGCATTTAAGAGATCACTGCTTACTGGGTGACCAGCTTGTGCCAAAGAGACTAACTACATGTTTGAGAAAAAAAAGGATCAGAGTCTTATCTGAATTAAAATTAAATACCAGGTTGATATGCAAGTCTGCAATGAACTAGTACCTGCATTGCAACAATAAACTCTCTAAAACCAAGAAACCCTTGCCGTTTGGAATCTGCAATTGCCCACACCTTGGGAAAGAAGAAAAGAAAAACAGTACATTGAAATAAAATTAGCAAGTTAAGAAGAACAGAACTGGCAAAAAAGAAGGGATCAATCTGATTCAGTAATAGCTACAGCAGTACTAGGTGGAAACTGACTCATAATAGCATAGGGTGCACAACCGACACATAATAGAAGCCAGGATGAAAGTCAAAAATACAATATTGTTGCAGATAGTCAGTTGATACTGGACATGACCTATGTAGCACTCTAAAAGTAATGTATAAGTAAGCATCTGTTCATTTTTGGGTGTAAGAGAAGGGAGGAGGATTAACTTTGCCATCCAATTTGTTAGGGCTTCTTCATCAGCCAAACTTAGTTATCACTGTGCTAGTCATGATAAACACACTTTGTCCACTCCTTTATTCTGCTCACTAATCACTGAAAGCGTTAACATGACTTGCAAATAACTAGAAATAATCCAACAAACAGGATTTCCCATTTAACAAGACCAGCTAATCCACATCTTTTCATCCTCTTTGACTTTCAGATGGGGGTCATTCTTATTAGTTGTAAAGATAAAGTTCACAGAAATACTCTCCAGTGTCAACAGTGCAAGAGGTACACCAGTTTGAAAAGTTCAAATGACAAAGCACACCACTCAAGGTCGGCACTACAAGCACAAGTAATTAGAATGTCAATTGATCAACAGCTTTTCAATGTCAAACTAGTTGGGGTCAACTACGTGAGTGACAATAACAACTAAATCCATCTACAGTAGCTGCAATCGTCTATATAAATCCTAGGGTCTTCATTGTGTTGTATTCTTAGCTACATCAACATCAATTATGAGAAACCATATGCCTTTTGACACAACTTTAATTTGATTTTATGATTTTACATCTACTTCATCATCACAGTATCACACTTGTTGATCGTTTCCCAATGAGTTCTACACAAGATATGATCGAACCATCTCATGAAACCTTCTTTTATTCATCTTTAAGCATTCTACTTTCACACTTGTACCCTAAGTTACTGAGACTCACGTGTGGGTGTCCAATAGGGAACAATCTAAAAGTTGAATCCTTTATAGTCTAAATTCTAAAATTAGTAGGTACTTGGGTGTCGTTTAGTTTTCCTTCTATGTATTATTATTCGTATGCTCCTACTGTCTTATGTTTCGATTTTATTATTACATGTTGTTACCTTTGCTTCGATTATCGTGTTATTTGTTAGCCAAAGTTGTATATCACCTACTAAAGTGCCTATTTATTCAGTAGTAAAGTGGTAAGGTCTGCACAACAACTAATGATAGACTCATTTTAGACATTCCAAAATGGTTTCTGTAATGATTAGGGCTTTCAGGGGAATTTTGGAAGTCGATTGAGAGAAGCCACGGCGACGAGCCGTTTATGAATAGATAATCCAACCTGCTTGAGGTCCTGGCGAGGCAAATTGGACATGGCAAAGAACTTGATGGCATCGCCACCGGTGAGACGTCCATCTCCATCTGATTAAAAAAAAAAAATACCCAAATTCGTTTTCAGCATAAATTTGTGAAATCAAATGGAGCATAATATATAAGTATAAAAACGAAGAAGATCATCATCATATGGATAGAAAATGAGTATACCTGAATCGGCTAAACTAAACCATTGTTGATAGATTTTCTCATGATCTTTGGAGCACCGATTAATCGGGGAGGTATAAAACTCCATTGGTTGTTCAAAAATATCTTCCTACTTCTATCTCACCGGCCCTGCTTTTAGGGAGACGCATTTCATGTTCTCATTTTTCGTTTCCTTTTTTGTCCTTTCTCATTTTTTGAATAAAACATCTTTGCCTAATATGAATAAAAAAACAGTTTAATGTCCAAATTAATTAATACTGACAACAACTGTTTTGAAGTAGCAGAACAAATTATTTTTCAATTTTTAGTTAAAACTGAATAAAGTAATTTTTATTCTTTTTTTGGTAGAATATTTGTATAAATAATTTAAATTTATCAAGTAATAAGTAACTTTCTAATTTTCAAAATTATTTATTAAAATTTTATACTATACCTTATATATGTCATACCAACCATAAGCGAAAAATGAAAATAATAAAGTGTGAATTATATAAATTTAGATGAGTTGTTCAATGTGCGATTTGATTCTAAAATAGTAGAAGGTTGTTTTGATTTTTCTTTTTTTTTTTGTTCATTTATAGTATCCTATTATTAAGGAATAACTAGAATTGTACATGGATCTAATAATATTATATCAAATATTAAACTATGATTTTTGTTATTAACGAACTCTTGACTTATGCCTGATCAAGTGGACTACTCACAAAAAAAATTATGAGTTTGAATCATATTTTTTTTCCTGGTCGATCATGTATTTATTGAGTTTTCCTAACAATATAATCAAGGGGAGGCCTTGCGATAGCACATACAATTTTGTTGCTATCAATTTTGTATAATTGACGGCAAAGTAGTGGAAGTTGAGAACCAATTACCCTATTTGCAATGAGCATCCCTAAACATCCACCCATTGCACAAAAATCGTCTTCTATAGTCTTGGCTCAGTCCACATTTATTTATTTTTTTAACTTAATTAAAGGGGAGATTAGTGGATGACATTTTACATAAAGAAGATGTTTGGGAATTTGAGGGCCCAAACGTGACCCAAGTGCCAAAACTCAGTTACTTGGTTAAGAACATTTGAAAAGCTAACCCTCAAGTATTTTTATGGAAAAATTATATAAATACACAATTTAATTTATCAAAATCTTTAATATTTTCTACCATTAAAAAAATTTACAAAAATTTCCTTTTTTTATTTTCTTTCTCTATTTTTTGATACCAAATCGATCAACCACTTTTACATATCTATTATCACGCCTAGTTTATTGTGTAGAAGTCTAATCAAGATCAATCACAATTAATTACCCATCCTTTCACAGTTATTATCAATTTCAAAATATTTTTCTTTTTCGTTTCTCTTTGGAAAAAAAATAGTCCAGCACTTGTATTCTCCTTTGAATGAAAATATTTCATTTTTTTCTTTGTTATTGAATCAACTAACTCATTCTAATGGAGTTGGCGTCGTCGTTTAGTCTAGGTCTGACTCAATT
>JBCEWC010021694.1:0-10353 GCA_038996855.1 Solanum aculeatissimum | reverse complement strand
TCCATTATAATTATAGTCTTCTTTCCTTGATTTATGTTTTTTTTTGTTGATTAACACAACTTAAAGATTAATGAGTATTGCAATATCAAGTATAAAATTTTTAAAAAATTATTTCTAAATAAAAATTTGAAGAATTTATTGAGACTTTCTCTCTCTATATATATAAGATTTAGGTATGATATATTAAGATACTTTGATAATAGTTTGAACATATTTTTTTCTTTTTAAATCATCAAAACAAAATTACAAATCAAACTGGAAAGTAAAGAAATAGAATTGCATTCATATAAAGGTAACACACATGTATTATGAAATTAAATAATTCAAATAGATTATAACCATTTTGATGTGTTTTTTTTTATGTATTTACTCAAAACCAAAACTAATTATGCCATTTTTTAAAGATTTTAAAAAATAAAATAAAATTCGAGTAAAAGAATATTCAAGTTGACTTGATATTTATTTAGTTTGATTTTCGATTAATAATTTAAATAGATATTTATACAATCATTTTGGTGTGTTAGGATTCTTAGTTTGATATGAACTCACAATTCTTTTGTGCTAAGTATTCTTGTTTGTTTAGTGTATTGGATTTACTTTATTGTATTCGATAGTATATATTTATAGTGTGTCACCATCACGTGACGATTTATATCGTTTTGTTAAAGTGTTAATATGACAATTTATTTCATTTGGTATTGTTTCTTTGCGGTTGGTTAGTTGGTCGTATCGCTACATTTGGTTATTTGTATCTCCGTTTAGTTAATAATTAAAAAAAATCTAATATAGATAAAAATATTTTCATTTCTTAATCGTTTTTGAAATAAAGAAGGATAAATATTTCCTAATATAATCCTTCATATTGATATAACTTTAATTTAAAATCAACAGATTGAAAGATATTTTTAAACACCATGATAAATCAAATTAAGTCATTCTTTATTAAATGGAGAGAGTATTATTTTTGGTATGCTTAGTGTATTGGATTTACTTTATTGTATTCGATTGTATATATCTACATATGTCTGATGTGTATGTCTGATGTGTATTAAGTGACTAATTAGCAAGGTCTTCATACAAGTTAAGAGAAGAAAGGAAAATGTATGCTATTTGACTTATGAATAAGAGAAACAACAAAAGCGTGTAAGAAGAGAGTCAACTTTATATATTGACACCTGATTAACATAGGAGTTGTATAAATACATGATGTTATTATGCATCCATAAAATACTCCTCTCACGTATCACTTGTGCTTCAATGGCAGATCAAGCAGTAGAAAGAAGTACAAGAGTTTTTCGACACCCCAGTTACCAATACACAAATAATGAATTCAATTTTACCATTCCAAATTCTAATTTTTATCATCAAGAACTCTACATTTTCTTCGCATCTCCTCCTTCTGCTCGGCACCCAAACATATTACTCGTTTTCATTTTCCCAATAATGGTTGAGCTTCTCCAGCTCAAGTACCAAGCAAGTAATAAGTCGCCCTTTGAAATCCACCCTATAAAGATATATTTGGCCATCGCAAATTTCCTCATTTACTGTGCATGTTTTGCCTATGCTCAGATGGAATCAAATATTTCTACTTCAAGCCATCGTCATCCCCAAAATTACTCAAAAATGGTTGGGTGTGTGTTTGGTCCTCTCACATTGGCATCTTACTCATCTCTTCTTTACCCCTCACTTTCTCCGCTTTTCTATTCAACTTCTCTCTTATATACTCTGCTGCAACTCTTGCGAAACAGAGCACTACTCGAACCACGATTAAATTGGCTTTATAGTAAATTCATGAGGAACTCCACGGACACGTCACATGGTGATATGATGCTCCCTCTTTGATTCACTATAAGGAAAAGTGGCAAACATACCGTTCAACTGTGTGATTTTTAGAGTAGATATAATCCTCATTAGAAAGCCAAAAGAATATACAAATGGTGCAAATATACCTTTTTTTGCTAACAGATTAAGGTTGTCCTTTTAAATTTTTAAAAATGAAATGTGATTTCTTTAAAAATATTACTTCATTAACTCTTTACCAATCGGACCTAAACAAAACCAAAAATACAAATTCACTTCTTTCTATTCTCACAATGAAGAAACATCACTGCCGTCGATTTTTTAAGTTTCTAGAAGGGAATTTGGGTTTTTGTTTAGGTCCGGTTGAATTGTTTAAAAAATTAATGGACTTGTCAAAAAATAAATAAATTCCTGTGGTATTTTTTTATTTAAAAAGTAAGATAAATATTTTTTTAATAAATAAAATATACATCTGTTAGAAATTTTTTTTGCACCATTTCATAGATGATAGGAGCAATTTACCGAGAGAGACATTTTCTTTGTTTTGTTTTACATTTTCATGTATGAATAAGATTGTAATTTGTGATTTGACGAGTAATATCTGTTATAATATTTTAATTTTCAAAAGCATGGTGTATTGAATCCCATTTTAGGAAAAGAATTTCAAACTTCATATGTGAAATGTATCAAAGTGTTTTGTGCATATAATATACATAAATATAAATAAATACTAGATACAAAAGTTCGTGTAAGTATGGATCCAATATATATTACTTTATTTGTCTTAATTTATGTGGCACAAGATGAAATTAAGAGAGTCATTCGAAATTTATGTATTGCAATACGTACACAGCTTTGGAAAGAGGAAATAGTCAAGGAAAATTTGCGATTAATGTTTATTTTCTCTTTTGGAAGCTCTTTAACTCTAATTTTTTACGTGACATATTTAAGATCACGAGATTTAAAAGTTTCTTTTATGTTCTTAAATTTTTTCTAAGTCAAAATCTGACAAACCAATTGAAACAGAGGGAATAATCAATAGCATATTTAACAATGAATTCTTTGTGGGTAATTTAAATATCTTTGTTGACCTGGACATCTAATTATAAATAAAAAAATGTTTCTACAAAATGAATTCGCAAAAGGAAAAATTACGCGGATAAGCAAATATATATTAGTTAATTAGCTGATATATCTGTAGTTTAAATTAATTAGGGCTCGCGATAACATTTAGCTATAATTACAGTTTGAGTTTTTGTATAATTCACGCGATTTATACAAACGATGTGCATGATTATACAAAAGTTGTGGGTGAATTAAATTATAGCGAAATATACAAACACTGTGAATTGTATAATATATTTTTCAGAAGTTGTGTACAAATTGTATAGCGAAATATACAACGGTATACAGAAATTGTGAATTGTATAGCGAATGATATAAATATATATAAACGTTGAGCGAATTGTACAAATATTATTATAACTACTATTACGAAATATAATTATTCAAATTATAACTATAAAGTATAATTAAACATTATTGATGGTAATTTATGAAATTTACCCTGTGCAAAAAAGAATAGTCATAAATCATCCATCTCATTATCCAAGAGAAAGCCCACTGAATATAGCCCCAACCATTTTAGCATATTTTGAACTTGATTTGATCTGAGCATCATAGGCAAAACAATAAATGAGGAAACACGCAATGGCCAAATACATCATAATAGGATGGATTTCAAAGGGCGACTTATTACTTGCTTGGTACCTGAGTTGGAGAAGCTCAATCATTGCTTGGAAAATGAAAAAAATTAGTATGTCTTTGCGTTGAGCAAAATTAGAATAAGAAGGGGATAGGAATATGTACTGCTTGTTAGGATCTGAATACGTTTCTCTTCTTACACATAACTCTCAAACCCTTATGAGTTATGACTACATTGTGAATGCTAACAAGTTAAAAGAAATGAGATTCTATTTATAGAATCATAATTTTTTTCCTACTAGAAAAATGATTCGCCAAATATGGGCCATGAGCATAAGTTCTATTTATAAAAAAAGAATCCGCCATTAAAGGAGCAACGGGAGAATAATTTAATTAAGGTATAAAATAACTCCTACGATTTGCACATGTTGAATAAATATTTTTTTCTTTTGAACAGTTGATATATATTTGTTTATGTTACGTGGCATAACTTACCTCAAAAAATTTTGAAAATATTACTTACAATAACTAAGTCAATTTTTTCTTTTGGTTCCTCACTATTCTCTGAAAATAATAATAATAATAATAACAATAGTAATAATAATAATAATAATAATAAAAATATTTTCTACCCATATTTCATGATTGTAGTTGTTTCTCTTTCCTCTTGAAAAAAACAGAAATATATTTAACAGAAGAATAAGTGAAGAAAAAGGTGATAGAATGTACAGTAAAAATATACAAATTTTTTAATGCGTATATAAAAAAAACCTGTAATAATTATATGATACGCCAACAAGTAATATGTATACATTTTGGGTTTCAAATTAAAAATGCAAACTTGCAGGGTTTCTTTTATTGTTGTTGAAATTAACTTTTGTTTCAAACAAATATCATATATAAAATGATCAAACACAAATTTTAATTTTTGATCCTCCAACAGTATGTAAGTATATATACAACATGGTTGATATATGTAATATAGTTGTAATAGTGCTTAAAAGACAATAAATAGTATTGCAAATCAACAATTAATTTGACTATCCACACTATAAAAAATAAGTAATTAACTTTGTTGAGTAATGTTAACATCCTGCCGATTGCAAGACCCATAAGGGAGTTGAGGGGGTCCGAGTCGGAGTCATGATCGAACATGGCGTTTGCGTAGTGGACTTGGTTAAGAAAGGAAAAAGGGTAAAAAATGCTCTTCGTTTATACTTTGGGTCATTTATACCCTTGTATTATCATAAATGGGTAAAAAATGTCCTGATTTAAACGGCACTAACGAAAAAGGGTAAAAAATACCCTTAATTTGTACTTTGGTCCAAAAGTGTCCTTGTCAATGATACTTTGGTCCAAAAATGTTCTTATTGTTATCAAATGGGTCAAAAATTCTCTTATTGTTATTTGATGGGTCAAAAATGTCCTTATTAAAATAAATTTATTATTTATTTTATTTTTAAACACATGATTTTTCTTACAGTATTTTTTTTAATTAGTACATATTTATCCTACTTCAATTCGAGATTTTTTTTTAAAAAGACATTCTTTATAAAATCGATAAAAAAAGTAAGTCAAATCAATTAAAACGGGAAGGAGTAAAATTTTTATACTCCCTTCATTCTAAAATAGTTTTCTTATTTCTAGCTTTGCTTTTCGAGAGTCGATCTAAGTAATTTTTAAAGTTAAATTTAAATAAAGTAATTTAATATTCTAAAGTTAAAATTAAATTTTTTAAAACTATATGGAAATTAACATCGATTATAATTTTTTTTCATGTCAATATGATAAAAACATATATATTTAAGTGTTGGTCAAATTTTACATCATTTGAATCTAAAAAAATTGTGACAAATACTTTAGAATGGAGAAAGTATATTTTTAAAAAAATAAATCATATTTTCCTTTTTTAATAAAAAAAATAAACTTGAACTTTTGAGTTATAAAATTATCAAAAAGATAATTTTTATATCTTAAACACTTAAGAATTTGTGTTGAAAAAGCTAACTTGATTTTAAATGGTGCAAGTAAGAAATACAGAGAAAATTGTAATGTCAAATGGGTCCACAAAATATAAATGAAGTTGATAATAGTTAAGCATTTAAATTATTTTAATATCATTTCAATCTTATTAAGTTTTTATTTATAAATTTAAATGCTTAACTATTGTTGGATGAATTTTCTTGCCGCATCTTCCGCTTATTGTGGCTGCAACTGCGACTATTGTGAACCAAGATAAGGTATATGGGCTAGAAGAGACGGGTAAGACCGATTTTGTTGAAATTATTGGGCCGAATAACATGTTGGAGAGTTTTATTTGGGATCCAGGCCCAATTAACAATTGGTTAAAAAGGCAGGATGGTTTTGGAAGAAAAGAAGAGGAAGATTGTGAAGAAACTGATTGTTCATCTCATCCTCTTCTAGAGTCTAATCTTCTTATCTCCATTCTCATCTTGTTATTTTAGTATTCTTCCTTGTAATTCTAAGTATTGTTATTGTAGTTTGACTATGAATGATTACATAGTACTTAGTATCTGTGTTGAGAATTGGGTTCATTACAGCGACAATCTCCATTTTTGTAAACTTCAAATTAATTTAGCATGTAATGCGCAAACCTGCCCCATCATATATTTTCCATAGTCTTGGAGATGCCACTGTTTGAATGGGGCTGTATCGACCTGAACAGTTGCACTCTTCGCCAGAGTTTTGTGTCCTAACCAACTCATTCTTCAAGGCATCATACACCACATCCAATACCTTGTAATAATGTTGCTGCCCCAAGAGTAATTCCAGTATCCAACCTCAAAGTCTTAGCATCTGACACCAACTTTGTGTTTGCAGGCTGTCTGCTAAGTTCATACCTCCACAGGAGCATATAAGTTCAAAACAGTATATCTGAATTTATAAAATATATTTTCTTGAATGCTCAAATTAATAAATAACGATCCTGAAACTGCTATGATAGCAATGGATAAAAGCCAACCCAAAATTTATAGATACGAGACATATTTTGATTCTGAATACTAATTTTTTATCAAAATTTTGTTCAAAGCTTCATGGTTCCCTAAAATGGCATCAGCATGAGGTTCCTTCTGATTCTCTTTCTCCGCGTCCACTCTTTTAGGATATTGAGATAACTTATGTATATTTAATAGCATCACCACTATAAATATGAAGAGGATAATACACCTTAAGGCTGCAAATTAGAAAGAACAAAATTAGGGATTTAACAACATTGTTTAATTTCAAAACTTAATAAAATTGGTCAATCAGGAAGATTACGGTAGGCAACAATCAGTCTAGTGCATGCTGGAGCCAGAATTTTCACTTAATAAATTCAAAATACAACATACGAAGAAGTCAAATGAATGATTCAACATCTAGTATACAGACTTAAAGAATAATTTTGATTTTATATATAATTTTTCCGTGAAGAAATGTCCTCCTTAGCTCAATCTCCGAGTTAGTTTGTGCAAATTGTATAATTTCATACAACCCACCACCAAGATCCTAACTAGTTTGGATCGAGATGTAGCTGGTGTTTGATCACAGAATTTGAAAATTTATCTTTGTATTTATTTGACCATAAAATTTGAATATTTTCAAGTTACCAAAAGCTGGCTAAGACCAATTTTTGGGTTGTGGGTTTCCCTCACAAAACTTCAATTTTTTTACAAACTAAAATGCATGTTATACACAACTTCATATTCCAAAAAACTCAAATTTTTTAGTTCCAACTTCAAAGCCTATGATCAAACAAGAGCTTAGTCAATTAATATAATTGGTCAATCAATTAGACATCAAGAAACTGAATCAAGTCAACTAGAACAAGGATAGGATATTGCATATAAAGAGTTCGATTTCTCAGACAATCACTCAATTAATAGAAATCATCCAAGAAAATCATATTTCTTCATTCAACAATAAAACTCGCACAAGAAAGTCATGTTTCTTTGTTTCTTAAGTGAAAAATCACTCAATTTTGTGATAAATTACGTACCTTTATGAATTGCTATCTCATTGAGTCCTTTAAACTGCCCTGTTATAAACTTTGTTGCTACACTGTCTTCATGAGAATTTGGCAAGTGCCATATTAATCCAAGTCCAAAAGTGTTATCAGACAAGAAAGGACTATATGAAAATGGGATTCCAACAGTCTTAACATGTTTACAAAAACCTGGGACAACAAATGATGTTTCCACAACATAAACATGATGTCCAATGCCACTTAGGCAGGGGACTTGCAAAAAAAATGGAATTTCAGCAGAACAATTCAGGTACTGATACTCCTTCAGGATATAGTAATAACTAAATGGGGTGTTGGAAAGATTCAGATTCAAGAAAACTTCATGGACACAGTTTTTCGGATCGATCAATTCGAGTTTCTTGAGATCATATGAAATGGATTTAATGACTAAATCACCATAAGAAGGGAAATGGATAATGGTTCTGTTTTGCTTGTAGTATAGCTCAAAACCAGGGAGACCACACTGCTGTGACTGAAATTGGTGAAGTCTGAATGGAAACTGAATATTGAGATTAGAGGCATTTGAAGGGTTAATTGGTGAGCAACTATTTGTATTTGTATTTGTATTTGCCTCTGCTTTAACATGTAGAACAATAATAAGCAAGGAAATGAAGATCAGAGTGTCCATTTATTTTAAAGGCTAACAAAACAACCAAATGAAATGGGATTTAGCTGATTCTTTACTTCTCTTTTAAGAAGATTTATTTGGGTCCTAATTGAGAGAAGACTTGAAGTGTTATATGGGCAAGTTTGTGGACAGGAGACTTGAGTGTTATATGGGTAAAGTATCCAAGAGACCTTTCACTTTATGTTGATACTTTTCAAGTGATCTCATAGTGTAAAACTCTTTTTTATTGTCGGTATATAGAAATTAAACTCAATGAACATGGCGTCTTTAAGCTTATAAAGACTAGGCATCAAATGGGCGACTTCAAAGTCTTTCACATTTGCTCCACATATAATAGTCAAGTCAATGAATTCATTGCTTTAGAGACTTTTGTTGTTGGATGATGACTAAGAGTTATTTGGCACTAAACTTTTTAGGTATCTTGGTCAAATACATCCAAGATGGGTTTTGTTGGTTGGTTCACTCTTTTGTAGGTGACAATAACTTTAACAATTACCTTGAAAATTCAGAGATTTTTATACGTAATCTAACATTTAATTGGGGTGAAAAAACCAAGGGATTTCATTAAGGTAGTGGGTTTTACTATGTTTCCCAAATCAGATTTGTCACTCTTTACAAAACAAGATGGATAGAAGAAACATAAATGTCAATATCTTATCTTTCAATCATCTTGACATTTAGTTCCAATGAATACTCAACTGGTTGCTCATACTCCTATTGTAAACACAAAAGGTACAATCTCAAAGAGAAAGAAGTTGATACATCTGCAATCTTTAATTGCCCCAATACTACCTGAATACACATCTCAATGAATATTCGAACAATACAGGACAGTTTAAATAGATACACTTGAGGACAAACACACACACATACAAGCAATAGGACTCCAAACAGGAGACTGGATGAGAATTGGAGGCAAGGGAGAAAAGGTTTTCTTGAATAACAAATTTTAAAGAGGAGAAGAAGAAGCAGAGACGATTCAATCAAAGCAGCTCTTTTGCAAGTCTCACTGGTTTTTCATTCAGAAATGCCATCTCACTATTTTGTACACTTAACAACTGATGATCAGAGTCTTCCTCCTCGCTATCTACCGTTACAGATGACGCACCAGAATCTGTCCCGTCTTCTACAGTTGCAATACATTTTGGTTAGTCAAGAATAAAACAGTCTGTATTAACATGACATGTAAGATCATTCCTTCATCCTTTAGGTTATTGTACATCTGCTAGAGATTAAGACTAAAGTACACTTTAATATGTGCAGCTACATGCATCCATCCATACATACAATATGCACTAAAACATTGAGAAAAGATTTGCTCGACAGAATAACATTTCCAATCGTAAGCAATATAACCAAGTTCTAAATTTTTAAGTAGGTAGGGAGGCCTTTGACTATAGTAGCTTTCAGGCAGGTCACTCTCATAATCAAAGTAAACATCAGTTAAGTGTACAGGCTGTACTTTCCATTACAGTTTGAACAATCTTCACTACTTGATCATAGCTTTCAGGGCCAGGTGGAGCTAAAAGCCGACGTACACACACAATAGCTTTAGTTCAAACCCTATATTTGTATTAACAAATTTACTAAATATGTCCAACAATTAAATTCAGAACACAGTTACTAATACCTGATGTCGTTATCCTAGAATTTAGAACCTCTAAAGTTCAAATCCTGGTTGCGCCTCTGTTCAGGGTTCATTACGGCCATGCTCCATTTTCTCGACATGATATCAGAGGAAGCCTTATCCCAGATGTTGAGCTATTCAATGTTGGGACACCCGTGTTATATTACTGCATGCTCCAAATGTCTAGCCTTGGGCATGCGTGAGTGCGCTAGAATACCATATTGATTAACTATCTAGGCTATAGCTTTGCTTATTGGTCTTGGACAATCCTCATTACTTGCACTACTTTTTGGGATTGAGTCAAGCCCATATCCATTTTCTTAATGTACAGTCGTATGACAGGACATTGTATAAGAATTTATAAGTTCATTTGCGTAAATTTTCCTCTTTTCCCACTTCTTTCCATGTGTATACGTTAATAGAATGTGCCTGAAAAGACGCGAGAGTTTTTATGTTCACCACACAAGTACACAATCAAACTTCTGTGTCATTCATTAACCTCTTAGGAAGCACCACTAAGCCAGAGTGGTTTAATTGTTTTATTTGGTCAAAGGACACGGAGAAAAC
>JBCEWC010021693.1:0-10354 GCA_038996855.1 Solanum aculeatissimum | reverse complement strand
CTTTGACTTTTAATACCAATGAAGAAAAAAATCTTCCTATCAAATCTTCACTTGAATCTTGTCACAATTTAACAAATTTGACTTAGCTCCATGCTTAATTAATACATATCTTCACTTATTATTAATTATAATATGATTAATACATACTTTTACTTACTATTAATAAAAAATAGATCACTTAGCTCCTTTTTTGTTCACTGAGATTAGAAGGTAGAGATAGCCATGAACCTTCTAAATGTGATAATGGTGGAAATACTCTCAAAATTGTCAATCAAGTTCATTTTTCGATATAAGACTCTTTGCAAATGTTGGTATAATCTTTTAATTTTTGACCTTTTATTTGTTAAAATGTATCACACAAGTTTTTCTAATTTTATTTCCTAAATGGTCATTCAATTTACATTAACAGTCCTCTTTAGGATGAGTATTTCAAAATTAAATCTTCCAAATCAAAGAAAAATATTTGTATTATTTCTCATGAACTTTATTTTAGTGAAGCCTCTAAACAGTATAAAGTATTGAGATTAATCGTTAGAAGGTTTTGAATCTATAATGACTCTCTAGGTCATTTATCTATTCTGAATCTTTTTCGCCGGTTAGAGCATTTCCATAGCGATCTCAGGTTATTTATGACTTACTGACACTGATAGTTTGATTGTCTAATCGTTCCTTTGGAAGATGTGCAATTTTTCGTGTTAGAAGTCCTATTAATCTTGAAAAGTGACTTTTGAAATAAAATATGGGTAATCGGCCTTAGAACGAAATTTTGATAGTTCCATCAGCTTCAGAATGACCAATTATACTAGAAGCATGGCCTCTTTGAATATCGAAACCTTTGTTGTGAGTTTGTATCAATTTTTGTATTTTAGCCTTTAAAATTGGCCAATAGTTGACTTTAGTCAACATTCTTGAGAAACGTGCCCGAATAAAAATTTTGATTGCATAGTTAGCTTCTAAACAACGATTTTGGTACAGAACAACCCTTCGTTTGAATCCTGAGGCTCCTGAACCTATTTCGATCCCCTCGGCGAAAATTGGCTAAATATAATCTTAGGAAGTAGGATCCACGTTTAAGCATAACAACACCATATAGGAATTTCGATTGTGTCATTAGATTTGAAATGTCAACTTTGATAGGGTTGCATAGTTCATTTGCATGCACGGGATTCCGAACAAGTTTTGGACACCCCATTGAATTTTTTTTAATTTAATTGATATTCGGTGCAGCAACATAGTGCTCCGTGATTGTGGAGCCATGGTCGTGTTCGCAGAGGTCAACTGCATAGTGCTTCATGATTGTGAGTCCATAGGCCGCGTTCATGGAGGCTAGACAGCCAACCCTCCACGTTCACAGAGGACCTCTCGCGTTCACGGAGGTCAATTTCCTTGTACTATGCTATCGCGGGTTACTGTTCACCGTGATTGTGGAGAGTAAAGTGAAGGAGTATATATCTAATTTAATTCCATCTCAATGAAGAGTAAGAAAAAATTTTGCATTGTGATAATTCTCTCATTTTGGAGTCAAATAAGGTGATTCAAAATGCTAATCTATGTAGAATTTCGAGAACATAGTTTCGAAAATTGCATTTGATGTGTTGTTTGAAGTAATTTATGTTGTTTTCTGTTGCATGTTGAGTATGATTATCAAAAACTATGGAAATTAATTTCTTGGTGGTTTTGAATCAGATTTTAGTGAAATTTAGGTCTATTCTGTGTAATTTTTCAAGGCGCTCACTGTGGTATTATCAAAAATTTCTCGTTGGGCTACGTTTGAGGTAAAATTGTTATAGAACCTGCTGCATATTCTATTATTTTCAAAAGGAAATGTCATTTTATATTGGATTGATTGGTGTTGTTTTAAGCATCGAATTGAGCCCTAATTTAAGGTACAGGCTCGAGTAGCTAGAAGGATCATTGTACAAAGCTTGTTTTGGGATTCTAGATATGGGCCCCATTTTCCTTACTTTTTAGCCCTAAGATTGGTCAATATGCATTTCTTATGATTTTGCTGTTGAAATGATCGCATTGATGCTGTGATCATGTTTTGAAAGCCTGCCAACATTTTGAGACCGCTCAAAAGGGTAAAACTCCTACAGAGTAATTATAACGCGCATAATCGACGTTCAGGCAAATTATGGTTTTCCTCTTTCTAGATTGAGTTGGAATACGTGAATCTTGTTTGGATAGCATGAATATTGTATAGAGAATTAGTTCTGAGATTGTACATGATGAATTATTATACTAGCTAATATATAGGGCTGGAAAGATATCTGTTTGACATACTGTGATTACGTATGACTGTTATACTAATTATTTATTGTCTTATTGATTAATTGATGCTTGATGGGTCTTAGTCTAGTCTTAATCTAGTGATGTCCTAAACTTGTGTTGTTCCGGATCGGTATATTGCTATATATTCATTCAGTGTGACTTAAGAGGAGTAGATCCTTGTAGATCAGACTAGCAAACTTGAGCCTGTAGAGTTGAGTCTTAGGTAGGGCATGAGGAGATGAGAACCTGATTATCTATACGATTAGCTGGAATCTTGGGATGTTTTTGCAATATATTGGATTCTGCTCGGATATAGAGGTGATCAATGAGGACCCCTTTGGAGCTTTGAGCAGGGTTTCATACAATTAAAGGTCCGAGCATTTTCCATAATTGGTCACATATCCACTCACTAGAAAGTGTATAAATAAAAATCAATTACGTTCTGTATACATCTAGTAAAGGCTATATCGTAAAGGTGATACTATTGGAGGGAATGTTGGAATAGTTCGAGGCCTAAGGGTCAAGTCAGACCATTGGCCACATCTTATCTTAGCTTGGGTTGAAGGCCAGCTCATAGCCTAAGTTGAAGGCCAAGTCCTAACATGGGTTGAAGGTCAGGTCCTAATGTCACGGATATAGACTTTCCCTAAGACTTCTGTGTGACACTTGTCAACTTACTCATGAATTTTTCACGATCTTGCAAGCACGAGTAAATTTATTTATCTTGATCGCTAAGGATACGTTAGATATGACATGACAATAGAGCTTTAGAAAGAAGACTTGTATATTTCTTATGGAAGATCACTTACAATTTCTGGATGGTTGACCAAGTGAATGACCCCCTTTATTTATACTACTCACTCGGGGTCAAAGTGTAAATAATATTTAATATACAAATCCCTCACTATTTATATTTTAGTCCCTAATCTAGAAGACTCCATAAGTCTAGATATTTCTAAGGACTTTCAAGTGTTATCTACAAGATTCTAAAGTCTTCCATAAACCCCTTCAAGACTCTAGATTCCTCCCCCTCTAAGATAATCAAGTAGAAGTTCATGACACTCTCCACCACCTGATGTGGCGGTGACCGCAGCGCACTGTTGCTGAAGAAAGTCATGTACTTTGTCCTTAAACTACCACAAGTCTTCATATTTCTTTCATGTGGCCTCCTCGGGATATTGTTCCTTCTAATGGACTAAAAATATGGCAGTGGCTGGTTGTCCCCATTTCCTCTTGTCTTGGTAGTCAATGATTGCTTCAATGTCTCGGTCCTGTGAGGCAGTGACTGTGATAGGTGCTCGACTGTCCAAGGTTAGGATCATCCTTGTCCTCATGGTATGGCATGAAGACGCTGGAATGGAAGATATGGTGAACCTTTAGAGATAGTGATAGCTCCAACCTATAAGAGATCTTGCCTACCTTGGTAACGATCTTGAACGGGCCCTCGTACTTCCGTACCAAGTTTTGGTGCACACCTCGTAATGCCTTGAACTGTCTTGGGTTTAACTTTACCAAGACCAAGTCTCCAACCTTATAATCTCTGGGACGACGCTTGCGGTCAGCACACTTCTTTATTTTTTTGTCGCCTTGTCTAAGTATAACTTGACGGTGTCCAACTGCTCTTCAAAACCTTTAGTCATGTGATAAACCCCTAAACTCTTGCCCTCAAACACGGCTGGTAGTGAATGTGGAGTTTATGGTTGTTATTTTGTGGCTAACTCAAATGGTATCTTCCTGGTGGCTTTACTCCACTACAAGTTGTATGAGAATTGGGTTACATCCAGTAACTTTGACCAATCCCTTTGATGAGACCTCACAAAGTGCCTAAGATAGCACTTCAATAAGGCATTGAATCTTTCGGTTTGTCCATCCGTTTGGCTGCCCCTTTATGGATGGAAACTGGTGGAGAGATGTAACTTGGTGCCAAGGATCTCAAACATTCTCTCCAAAAGTTTCCAGTGAAGCGCAGGTCTCGATCACTAATGATGTGCCTCGATAACTCCCAATACTTTACCGTGTTCTTAAACAAGAGTTGGGCAACTTCCTTGGCAGTACAACCTGTTGTGGCGAGCATGAAGCTGTCATACTTTGAGAATCTTTCCACCACAACCATTATCGTCCCGTACCTTCAGACTTTGGCAACAAGTGATGAAATCCATAGTGATGTTTTCCCATAGATGTTTAGCTACTACCAATGGCTCCAAAAGTCTTCCAGGTTAGCGCTGCTCCATCTTGTCTTATTGGCACACAAGACAAGTCTGCACGTAGGCCTCTATGTCATCCTGCATTCATGGCTAATAGTATATTGCCTCGATCAAAGCCTTTGTGTGTCGCAACTCATAACGTGTCATAACTTTCCTTTATAATTTTTCGCCTAATGCTCTCGAACTTTTGCACATAAATCCTCTAACTGGTGGTTAGTAAGAGCTCGTCTTCTATCCAAAAGTGCCCTTGTCTTGCCTTAAGAGGCTAGTTCCATGAGTTTTTTTGCTTTTGGATCATGTTTTAGGCCATCTTTGATAGCATCTCGGATGTAACAATGGGTTGTAGTATGGAAGTCAACTCAGACTTTCTAGTTAATGCATCGGCTATAACATTGCCTTTGCGCGACTTATACTCCAGCTCATAGTCAAATTCAATAACAAAATCTTTCCACCTAGCATGCTTCGATGTAAGCTTTTTTTGCAACTAAAAATAGCTAGTGGTCACATTGTCAGTCTTGACTACAAACTTGGAGCTTAGTAAATAATGTCTCTACGTGCGCAAGCAATGCACGATAGTTGTTATCTCCTTCTCATGTATTGTGTACAGTCATTCTGTCTCATTCAACTTATGGCTTTCGAATGCAATGGGTTGTTTATCCTGCATCAGCATACCCCTAATGGTGAAGTTTAAGGCGTCTGTGTGCACCTTAAATGTCTTTGAAAAGTCAGGCAATTCTAGGACCGATTCCTTTGACACGACAACCTTAAGACCTTCAAATGCTTTTTCGCACTCTTTGCTCCAAACCCTTGACTTATTTTTATTCAACAACTCAGTTAGTGGAGCCGCTTTGGTGGAGTAGCCACCCTATGAATCATCGGTAGTAGTTAGTGAGCCCAAGGAAGGACCTAAGCTCCATCACTTTGGTGGGTATCCCCCACTCATTGATAGCTCTCACCTTGGCCTCATCCTTTGTAGCTTTACTCCTGTCCAATTCCTTTTGGATATTGTCGTTCTCTTCAAGGGTGAACTCCTCCAAGGTCTTGAACTTGTCATCAAACTAATTCAAGCGTTTGTCTAAGATCTCCACCACTTGTCTGGCAGTATCCATTCTTGCGATCCACTCCAAGGCGGGTGTGATGTTAATGAGTTCCTCACCTTGTTTCTTGTCACTCATCTTAGTGGTTGAGAGTGAGTGGGATGTTATGACCCCGTTTGGTGTTGGTTCAATCATCACCTCCTCATTCCTCTGAGAGTTCTTTTTGTATTACATAATTTTTGCCAACATACGACCTAAGTTGGCGGCATTGATGGCATCAAAGTCTCCCTCACTTGTCATGCTTCCCTCAGTAGTAACCTGTTTTGATACCATATTGTCATGGACTTAGACTTTCTCTTACATGTAGTTTTATAGTTCATGCTCACGTACAATCTCAAGCTATTAATTTAATGTAATGCAATAATAGTCCTCTCAAGGGACCCAAACCTAAGTAGATTTATGTTAGAATGTGACACTCGGTCCAATAGTAATAGATGTGTCAGAATATTACACCTGGTCCAATAGTAATAAATATGTCAGAATATGACACTTGGTCCAACGTTAATAGATGTGTCATAATGTGAACCCAATCCAATAACAATAGATATGTTGAAACGTGACACCTGATCTACAAACACAAACACAATCATAATCATATTCACAATGAACAATGCACCACTAACCAAGTTCTAATAAGGGTTCATTTCATGTAATTAGATTATGACAAGTCATCAACTAGTTTATTACATCATTCCCTTTTTTATGTATATGCAAAAAGTATTATAAATCGAATATGTCACGCCCTGGGAGGGTACCCTTAGCGTGGTCGACACTTAAAAAATCATTGTTGATTTCCCAAGAGAATCATTTGGCCTCATTGTCACATCACACTCAACAACGGAAGAATACTCAAGAAGGACTATTAATTTAAATAAATAAGTCTCTTTCAATAATAATTTCCAATGAACAAGAGTTAAAAAATAAATAACAATTGATTATCTCTATTCAATGTCTACAAAGCCTCTATCCAATCTAGAAGGTGCCAAGACAAGTCCAGGACTATTTAAAAATGAAATACTTATCTAATGAAGTAAATAAAATGACTCCTTCGAAATTAAGATGGGCTCACCACAATCTGGAAGAAAGAAATAAGACTTTAATGATGTGCTTGTTGAAGGTCTCTATCACTTGTATCTGCATCATTAAACGATGCACGTGCAAATGGACGTCAGTACATTGAATATATTGATATGTGAAATGGCTAAGGAAACAAGTTAGCTCAAGTGCAAATCAACTCAACCATTTATAACTAAACTCAGTAAAAGATGCAAGATTTGTATAGTAAAACAATGCAACTAAGAGAAACTCTAGCATTCAACTCAGTCAACTCAGTTATGCACAATTAGGGAGTTTCTCTAACAGATAAAAATCCCACCACCTTAGACGGTGATGCACAACGAAAGCAACGTCGTTGCTCACCCGTTTATTACTTGTCAAGGTAAGGACAGGCAAACCTTTCTTGGATCCACAATCATTTTTCATCTTTTTAGGACAAGAGTCGCTCAAATTAACGGCACAACTATCCTACGTTGGCAACGTAGTTACGAGTTTTGAGATAATTATACTCTTACCCAACTCGGTGCTCAATACTATTTCCAAAACATTTTTTTAAGTCTCATTCAAACTCATCTCAAACATCATCATCATCTTCTTACATCAATAAATATATGTTGAAAATTATTTACATCCTCATCAAATATTTACTCAAAACATCATTTAAACTCAATGCTCAATTTCATCAAAACTCATTAAAACATGCATCATCTCATCAAAATATTTTTCCTCAAAATATAATCCTTTGGGCTCAATAAAATACATATATAATATTAATTTAAATTACTTTTTCATCAATGCATAGAAAAGTCGGCATCTTTACTAGAACATGCAAAAACCTTGATCTAAAACAACACTTCATTTAATGCATGAAAACCATCAATCTCAACATCAAATAACGTATAGAAAAGTCAAGATCGCCAATTTTATTATGGTTCATGGGAAAGTAACCACAAACGACAATTTCAATAATATAAAATATTAAAAAAAAATCTCAGTGTATAAATATATTTAACTCAATAGAAGAGGAATTAACTCATTTAGAATTCAAGAATTAGGGTAAGACTCTACTCAAACTCAATTACGGAGAATTTACATGTGGAGCGCGTGGATGAACTCAATCCAACACTTTAGGAGCCTTACATACCTGGAAGATTTGGATTTTGGAATAGATTGGAAGAACTCACAAGATTCTCTTGAAACCCTAGTTTTTCTCCTTCAATCTTTGCTCTCAGAAAGTTTAAGTGTTGAATGAGAGGAAAATACCCTTAGGGTACTGATAAAAACGCTTAATAACTCCCAAAACATCGTGGGTTTAATAAATAAAAAATAGAAAAAGATAGAATTACCCTTCAAGAAAACTATCAAAAGTGGACCAGGAAATCCCGTTTATAGTTCGTGAAACAGGTCACGGGTCGTGATCCTCTCTCGTGAAAAGCAGATCAAAATTCTGGGTTTCTGAATCTCATTCTACGAACTTCAATTTACGATTTATGGAATAGATTACAAGTTGTGGTTCTCTCTCGTGACCCCCTTCTATGCTTAGCCAAATTTTCAACTTTGAACACCTTTTACGATCTGATCCATGAGCCGTAAACCAAATAACAACTCGTAATCCCTCTTGTTCTGTTCATAATCAGAAACTCATTATTTCTACCTCCAACTACAATCACCAATGATGACCCATCATCCAAACTACGATCCATAAAATACCTCTCGTAGAACTAGTTTGAGGTCCTGTTCCACTTTCAAATTTTCGAGATGTTATAGATTAACTTGCATATATCACGCAAATGAAAATATTAAATCATCACCTACATCAATTCATGCCTTGAATTCTATAGAATCAGAGTTTTTCCCTTCTCCAAAGTCCTAGCTTGTTCTTGGTTTATAAACAATCAAAGAAAATACATAAAATCAACAATAATGACCTAATTTATCCGGATTATAGAAAAATTATAATTACTAGCCGCTCTCATGATCATCTTCCCCAAGCTAGGGCTTTTACCCACCACAAATTGCAAGCCTAATCTTTTTGCATAATCATTCTCCCTAGAATCTAAAGTCTAGAAATTAAAATATTTTTTAGGGAATATATTAACTTATCTTTAGAAAGAGAATTGGTGAAAAACTGGAGAAAATTGCCTTAGATCATATTTGGTCTCTCATGGATGAAATGGGAGAAGTAAAAATAATTTTAGGACTTTTCTAGGGTTTAAGTTCGCATCTGTCCTGCCATGGTGGCAACTTACCCCGCCATGCAGCACCACCGTAGCGAGAATAATTTCTCCATAGTGGATTGCACGAAGACAGAAACTTTATAACTCGCATCGCAACTCCAAATTTGCATCACACTCTCAAATCATAATGTTCCAAGACATAACCTTAGCGCCAAGATCAATTTCAGGAGTTATAGTCACTCAAATTCAATTCTGTAAAGACGTACAAGCTCCTTATTGTCTTGACTATTTACTCGGATGATCAAACTTGCAATTCGACTCTCAATTCATTACCAGATTGTCCTAGACCTCACGTGGCTCAAAATTCATCTAAATCTGACCTAGGCTTAAAAATCCTAATTTATTACTTAGAAGTTTTCTGACCCAATCTTCTTTCGTATTGACATACCCATACGACGGGGTCAAATTGTTACACTGTTCCTATTAGTATAGACTAATTTATTTATTTTTTACTTTTTTCCATCACAGAGAAATAATTGAATCTTTCGGTTCTTGATTATCATTTTTCCTCGTTCATATTTTCTTCTTAATCCCCTCAGGCATTAATGTACAATGTGTTGGACTCTTATATTTTATTGAGTGTAGCATCACAAATACATCAAAACTATCTTTTATTTGTTTCATATATAAATTATTGGAAGTGTGAAATACGCCAAAAATGTTATTCATTAATTTGAAAAATATACCTCAATTTTTACTAGATCAAATGGGTGTGTATACGCACACTTAGGTGCATCTGGCCCAAAATTTTTGTCCATAATTTTTTTGGTGACACATTTTTTTTATGAATTAAGTGTTAGAGACACATCTAAACTATCTAATTTTTTAATTTCAACTTATCTATAACTAAAATATATAATAAAAAAATTAAAATACCTCTAGACAATCGCAAAATGTTTAAATGTACTTCTCATCCATATTCTATTTTGGACTCATTTATGCTATTTGACCTACTGTCAATACTAAATTTCATTAAAGAATATTAAATTTAACGCAAATTTTTATGGATCTCAATTAAATAAATTTATCACTCATTTTTTTTACTTACCCAATCCAAGCACTTACCCACTCAAAAAAAAATATAAAATCACTACTAAAATGGGTAAAAAATCAACCTAGTTAAAAAATTTTTTAGTAAAACCTAACTACATGGAGGTTTATTTTTAGCACCAGAAAATGAAAAAAAAGAAATGCAAATAGACCTTTGAAGATCTATTTTTTTTAAAATAAATAAATAAGTTGAACTTTAGAGGTTGATTTTTTTATTCTACTTTTATAAAAGTCAACCTACGGAGGTCGATTTTTAGCACCAAAAATCCAAGAGAAATCCAAATCGACCTCTAATAGTGTTGGTGCTTTTATGAAAATCGCAATATATATATTAACGAAAAATAAATTTGCAAAGTATAATTTTTTTAACGGAAAAGGGTCAAAATTGCCCCTGAACTATGCAAAATAGACCACTTATACCCTCCGTTAGATTTTTGGA
>JBCEWC010021692.1:0-10354 GCA_038996855.1 Solanum aculeatissimum | reverse complement strand
AACAATTAAACTTCTGGAAAAAAAATTCTCGGGGATCTCGTCTCTCTCTGTCCGTGTTTTCTGGTTCTCTCCCGGAACAAGGATGAAGAAAAACTCTCAAAAATTCCTCCAAAATAAGATGAAAAAACTCCAAAAATCCCCCCAAAATAAGATGAAAAATAATCAATTTATAGGAGAAAATAACGGGCAAAAAATGGAAACAACAGATGGCAACGAGATTTGGGGAATTCAAATTCAAAATTCGAATTCGAATTTTGAATTCCAAAGGGGCGCAGCAAGGATGAAAAAGTTGTGTATGTATGAATGTATGTTGAATGTTTGAAGATGAAGATTGGGGAAAGTGGGGAGTAGGACCCGCGGTGGTTGGGGGATTGAAGGATGGTTAGGGAAGTGGGGAGCAACATGATGAGGGGAAAGGGGAAAGGGGAGAGGGGAATGGGGATGGGGCCGGCTTGGGGGGTAAAATGGGTTTAAAATGGGGATTAAAAAATATTAGCCAATTAAAATCGTAAATATGACCATTAAAAATGTGATCAATTTGAATAAATTGATTAAATTGACCACGAGACGGAATCAAAAAAAATTAATTAAAGACCTTGAAATAAACGCAATAAAATAATTAGATTAAATATCACACAAATTCACTTTGAAAATAATTTATAGAAAATAATCTCCGGAGTAATTTTTAAATAAAAAATAAATACATAATATATTTATTTTTATATTTTTAAAGAACTTTTGAAATTTATTTTATTTTATTTTAAAATAATTATTTTGGATTATTAAAATTCGAAGAAGCTCGATGATTAATTTATGTCCTGGAAGGTAAAAATTGGGTGTCAACATCCACAATACAACATATACATCAATTCAAGCCAATATCACAATATATAAGGTATGATGATGGGTCTGATTCCAAACTTATAGCCAGTTCTCTAATCCACAAGTGGAACTCAACAACAATATCTCCAATACTTTCCACAAATGGGCACAACATGATCCACAATTTCGCATTCGTATATCACAAGGGATTCTCAATATCAAATCACAAGTCAATATATATAAATCTTTGACATTCACTTTCTCATCATAGAGGAAATCCACAATTATATCAAATTCTCCCAATTAACCAAGTTCAACAAATTCGATAACAATTACCCAATCAGTTTAAGTCACAAGCAAACGAAATATAGTGTTCAAGTAAGCTTAACAAGATTTAGGAATCCACTTGCCTCAAATAATAGCCAAATAAAGCAAATACCAAAGTTTTTCCCCTCGAATTCACACCCAAAACGTCACAATCTAGTCAATATGTATTCATAATCTTAATACGAAGCCAATGATACTAAAATCAAACAATTCGAGTGAAAAGAAAAAATGATCGAAAATCTCTTATCGAAAAATATTTCCAAAATCTAAAAATTAATACATGAACACATTTTCCAAGTGATAAGGAATTCAATGATGAAAAGTATTTCGCAAATAAAGTTAAAATGAACTCATAATCACTATTTTTCGATAAAAAATCAATATCCAAAAAAACTCTTATTTTTCCAATAAAACCCCTCAATTTCATGTTAAAATCACAAATTAATTAATGAGAATTGAAGAAATGAATTAGAAATACATTACCCGATATATAGTTTCTCCATGAAAAATCACTTCGAAATCGTCCATCTTGAGCTCAAAATGTTAACAATGGAGGAAAAAAGGGTGAGACCCGACTTTTAAAAATTTAATATTATTTCAGACATTCAATACTTTGCGATCGCGAAGGGTAACCAAGATGAAACTCCACGAACGTGGATGAGTATCCACGAAATTCATAGTGTACAACATTTAGGCCTCCGCGTATGCGGAATTCACAGAGACTAGGCCTCCGTGGATTTAATGGGCAACGACCTGTTGATATAAGAAGGAAGTTCTGTAAAAGCAACAGGCCTGGAAGACTATGAGCCCCACCTTATGTGCGCGAGCCGAATGACATAGGTGCACAAGAGGCAGACGATTTTAAAGAGGACTCTCCATTCATTAGATAGAGAAGATCACCAAGATTTCGCGATCTGCTGTCGAATTTATTCCAATTTTAAGAGCTCGGATCGAATTGGTATATCAATACCGATTCAATCCGAGCTCTCTTATTGAGAATGCTCATTTATTGAGTATTCTCAATATTATGCCTTGAAGAGGACTCGAACTTCCACATTCTTTAGCACGAGATTTTGAGTTTCGCGAGTCTATTATTTCACCCCCAAGGCATTTTGAAAGTGAATCGTATTCCATGAATATGATATCTATCTAGTGTGATGTATGGAATATATGACAAAGGTAGATCTATTGATTGGTCATGTCATATAGGCCCAAGTTGGACATTTAATTGCTTCGATTTGAATTATTCGGAGAATGCCAGAAGCAAATTGTGCAAAGGCTTACCAGCTACCTGTTTCATGACTTTTATTTGAGTTGCATACCCCACTCTGAAAACGTAGATATCCACATTAATAGCAGGTCTGCTTCTAGAATTGAATAGGCCGGCGGATAAGAAGATTTGTCCATCAGTAATAGAAATTACACTAGTAGAAATATAAGCCGAAACATCTCCGGATTCTGCTACTCTCGGGTATAGGTACATTACTTCACTTCAATTAGACAATATAAGAAAGCAAGGACTTTTCTAAAAGGCTTCACGCGGAATAACATAGCTTTTATCTCAGGTATCCTGTATGATAACATGATTGTTGGTGCCCTTCTGAGCCGAGAGATAAGGGACTGAAATTCATTGGACTGAACATGTCTTCTCCACGATCTCGCGGGCCCCAATCCCGCGAACCAAACATATAACCTTATCAAAAACGATGTCCTGGACTCAATGAAACTATCAAAATTCGATCTTGAGGTCTCATCGATCTAGAATCTGATAAAACTCATTAGAACTAGTTTAAAATTCAAATATCCAAAATAACCTCAGAAACTCTAAAAATTACAATGAAATCATTTCTAACATTAGCTTCACCATTCGGAACCACTGAAACTATTAAAATTTTAGTTTGAGCTTCCAAACTTCAAATATTGATCAAAATTAAATGATACTTTTGATCTAACTGACAATTACAACTTTTGAGTCCAACATAGGAATGTTGAATCCACCTGAGCCTTTTTCCATTTTCCACATCATATGTCAGCTTTTCAATTGCTACCTTTATACATACTTATCTTTAACAATTTTAAAATGGTTTAAATCCCATTGAATATGCCAGTGGCCACCTTCCAAAACTTAAAAATAAAAATTATAATAACAAATAAAGTAAAACACATAAAAAAGAAAGAAACAAACAGAAAATTCCCAATATTCCAATACAAGAAACTTTTATTGGTAACCACATGGCATTTTGTAAATTTTTTGGGTACGATGTAAGATTTTCTTTGCATTCAGCTTGTTATTTTTTTAGTTTTTTTGCGTTAAAATATTGCTTCCTACATTTTATTTTATTTGATCCGTGTTTACTTTAATATTCCTCCAAAAAATGTTTACTAAAAATTTAGCCCCTTTGAACCTAATTCGTTTGAGCCTAAAATTAATTTAAGCGGGTTATAATTCAACGCAATCTCTATTTCAACTCATTTTAATGCTTCTAATTTCAACCCAACCTGTTTCATTGACACCCCTATTGAAATCATCAATGTTAATAATATTTATTTTAAATTTAATAAGATAATTTATTATTATACAAACATATCTAATTTATTTTAAATTAAAAAAATAAAATTATGTAATTGACAGTATTAAAAAATCATTTTGTGAGCAAATATTGAGCCGGTGCACAACACCGGCTTTCCATCACTGGTCTTATTGAGAAGATGATAAAGAAAAAATAAAATAAAAACTAAAAGATTGGGCCTCCGTTTGCCAACCCAATGGGCTCAGGCCTTAGAGAAAAAAAGGCCCAATCTCCAATTGGGGCCCAGTAGCTAATTCAAAGGCAGAGACTCCTTTTTAGGAAAAATTACTAATGCGATTACTTTTTAAAAAATAGTTATTAATTTTAAAAATATTTTTTATTTATAGTAATACATAGCAATATTATGATAAATTTATATTTGTATTAAAAGTGAATTATGTATGTAATATAAATATATTATAAGTATTTTTAAATATATTATGTTTGTTTGGTAAGAAATTAAACAATGTGTATTAAAGTGTGTGATGAATGTATTATTCATCAATACAACTTGTATTATATATGTTTTATAAATAGTTTTATGTAATATGTATCAAAATTGTATTGTAAATGTACTATAAGTGTTCAACAATTTTTTTTTATTGATATAAATGATAAATATTTTTTTAGTATAGTGTATCTACGTAATTGACCCTATTTTTTATGCCCCATGATTTGCATTTTCATTCTATCTTTTTTATCTCGTGGTATTCCAAATGCAAACCTCCATTTCACCCACTTTGCTCTAATATAATGTGTGTCATCATCATCAATCTCTCTGTGATCTCCTTAAATTATGAACTAAATATACTTGAAGCTACCTCTCTCGTCCATCGATCTTCAGATCCACCTCCGCGTCATGAGATACTGTGTTTAAAGTCATACTTAATCTGAAACCTTTGGACTTTAGGGTCTATCTCAACACTTCAAGCCTCTTGTTGACTTCAACAAACATTTCATCTATCAATACTATATCATTTGCAAGTAATTACGCCTTATATTTATTATTATTTTTAAATAGTAGTGTAATAAAGAGTTAAAATGATAATTAAAATGGGATCGAAGGGAGTAACACTTAATCATAGTAAATCAATAATCATTTTCACCTCAATTTTATCATTGACTATGATGAACTGATAAAATTTTGTTATAACTACAAAGAGCTTCTGTTAGTTTTTCCTAACTATGATAAACAAAAAGAAGAAAAGAAAAAGCAAATTACAACTTGTCCAAATTGCTTATTACCTCTACCTTCTTTCTTTAATTAATATAGATATACTATATAATATCATGAATGATTTTATATCAACATCTTTCTTAATAGGAGTCTATATAGATAGGCAGCTTTCTCATTATAGCAAATTCATTCTATTACAAGGTTCCAATTAAGTACAAATTGAATATTCTTTTGGCTATTCTAGGAAACTTTAAAGGGAAGGGATTGCTTATTTTGGTGGTATAATCAACATGACCAAAAGGACAAAGCTTGGAGAAAACAAATAAGTAAAGAGGAAGCATACAGAAAGTGAAGATCATTGGAGTAGCTTCAATGTTTTCTCCACCTTTTCTACACCATTTATACCTTTTTGTTAACCTTTTGTAAATAACAAATATTAAATGTGGCTTTGGAGTTGAGTTGAGTCTTCAAGGAAAATAGAAGATTTTTTTTTATATTTAGTGGCAATTGAGTCAGTATCATTGCATTTAGAATTGTTAAAGCCCTTAGTGATATTTATATATATAGAGTATTGTTTAAAAATATTCATATTTATTAATGTTGCTAAATCTAATATAGAGACAATCATATTATTGTTAGAAAAACTTTAAATAACCTATCTAAGATCTTTCAAATTAATCTTTAGATAGATATGAATTTATGAGAATGAAAAGGGAACACTAACCTTGTTCCATTGAAATAATTTGTTCGAAAAATCTGATCTTCTAAACCTTCAAGATTATTTTGTAGTATTCTTTTTTCTAAGATGGAGATCAGAGAAAGAGAAAAACATGTATCTTCTGATTTTGTGACCAATTCCTTTCAAGGATGCTAAAGTGCCTTTTCATCAAAAAGTACATTTTCTTATAAGTTTCCATCGTAATTATAAGAAAAGATTTATAAATTTTAACTTATCTAAAATAAACTCATATTAATAGATATTTATATTTTATGCCCAAATATATAAAGCTCTACTAGACCGAAAAATGAGCTTCGTTAAAAGATAGCATATCTATATATACAAATATATTAATATGTGAGTCCATAAAATAAAAATTAGTAGAAAAGATTTCTACAAAACCTTCTATTTATTGTTGTGTATTCACTAATAGGTGGTTTTCATGATTCCAAAATTAAAAAATAAAATAAATTCAAAAGCTTATTAGAATATTGAAATTGATCAATTTCAGAAAATGTATGAGGACCCATCTAGATTGATTTGTTTCAAAGTTTATGAAGGATTTGGAAGTAGTAAATTTGACTACTTATTTATGGAAAAAATGTTTAAATAAGTGATTTAAATCATCTGCAGAAAATGGTATATGATATTAATAGTTTTACACAAAATGTATAAATTTAAATATTTTATTTAACTTAACTTGAAAGTTAAATTTCACCCACTAAAATATTGTACTCCTATGAAGTTTTATTAAAAGGATTAATATTTGGTTCATTTTATTTTAGAAATTTCAAAATAAAAATAAAAACATTATTTTTGCAAGAATAGTAAGTAGCTTTTTGAAACAATTTCTATTTGAACATGTTTTTTTGTTAACTAAGGAATCCTACTTGATTTTATAAATTAGAAAGAAAGTCCTTTTCTTTGTACTTAATGTAAATTATTGGAAGATGCAAATGTGTCATATATGTTTTTTTGTGCTCTACCAAAAAATAAAAAACTATGAACTTTGTTGTTAATTTATTTCAAATTAATAGAATTTTGTGATAATTCTTGTTTATCTACTTCTAGCCATATGGGGAAGAAAAGAAATATTTATATTCAGTTGATTTCGGAACGAAAAAACTTGATTGAAGGCAAAATTTGATATGATTCGTGATATTTTTTACGAATTTCTTTATCGATTCTTATGAGGTAGTAAGTATCTAGTTATTATTAGTTAGAGCCTTGAGAATGAAATTATTTTAAAATATTAGTTAAGAGCGTTTATCTTTAGAGTAAATTTTTTGGCATAAATATATCTCGATTAATCAAATTTCAAAATAATACTGAATATAACATCGAATGAGAAACTAAAAACAAGTAACAAATCAAGTCATCAATTATATTAAAGAAACAATAAAAGGCCAATTTATTGGGAATATTATCCCAGAATTATAACAAACCTTCTTATGTTTTGTATATTTCTTTTCTTTCTTTATAGTTTGTAATATACATAAAATGTAGAATAAATAGATCCAAAATTACATTAATTGCTCAAACATGTTTGTTGAAGCATTTGATTAAAATCATTTCACGTTTAGAGTAACTTAAACGTGATCATTTCCTATTTAATTAAATAGCAATATCTCTCCCTCTCAATATTTTTTCTGTTCCAATTTATATGATATTAATTTTTTTAAATACTCCTTTTGTCTTAATTACTCTATAATTAAGAGACACACATTCGGTGGTTATTTTCAAATATATTTTGATTGAATTAATGATAAAAGAAAAAAATATTTAGTGACTATTCTCAGTATTTCAATAAGAATCTATTTTTTCACCATACACTTTTACAATGAGCTAGTTCAGTGGGATGAAATAAAAATAATTATATTTTATAACATAAATTTCTTATTGATTCGTGGTGGAAAAAATATACTACCTCCGCCCCATATTATATGAGCACTTTTCATTTTATACGATTATTAAGAAATTATTAATACACTAGTAGACTTTACCATTTTACCCTTCATTTTATATCAATGTACATTAAATTAAGTTAGAAAAATTCATTAATACAATAATTAATGGTGAGGATAAAATGGGGAAAAATAATTAATTCTATCATAACTTAGTAAGTGTTCATATAATATGAGACAAATATTTATAGAAAGATGTACATATAATATGGGACGGAGGTGGTATAAAGTAGTGTGACTACATACAAAATTTAAGAAAGTACGTGAGACTTTTGATATTCGTGGTTTGAAACAAACCTTAGATGTTTGTGCAGCTACAATCATTTCATTAAGAATAAAAATAAAATTTTAAAATTAAGTTATTACTTATTTTTTGGGGGAATAGACTTGAAAAACGTGACTCGTGAATTAAAACAAAGACGATATTCCTTATGTCTCATGTTAGTTGATCATTTTTCTTTTTACATGTATATTAAGAAATCATAAATAAAAAGATAATTTTACTAATTCACCCCTTAAAAAACTTCTTGAGGATTTCACAAACAAAAACACTTTTAAAAAGAATTAATTGCAAGGGTAATTTAGAAAAGAATTAATTAATACTTACGTGATTTAATAAGATAGACAACTAATATGAAATAAATATTTTTTTAAAATAATCAACTAATATAGAACCGAGGAATTAATATCATTTTTCTATCTAATTCACTACCAAAGAAGTTTTCCACTCCCATCTGGACGTACAAGTTGGTTGATGTTGAAAAACAGTTACTGTATAAATATATTATGAGTTAGAAAAAAGAAGTTATATAAAACATATAAAAAATAGCCAAATTCAATTATTGTAATTTTGAATTTGCAATTGCAATCTAGCTACCACGCACCTTAAGGAAAAATAAAACAAAGTGTTTTGACTGATCCAGCGTAGAAAAATTGAAAAATATTTTTTTCAGAACACAATATTAGAGCCCAACTAATTCTGATTCTTGCATTTTGTAGGATTTATTTTTGGGGATAGCACCGTTAATACGATTTGTTTCATTCCCGCTATTTGAACTTCAAATTTCTGATTAAGAGTAGAGAAATTTCCGTCATACCGTCCCGTGAGTTTAAACATAAATTTGCATGCAAAATTTAACCATTGAAATTTTCATTTTGATGCTAACTCTTTAATTTTATGCTTTTATTTTCACTCTTTCTTTTTCTTTTTTCTTTTTTTCTCCTCACCTTTTTTCAATACTATCTCTCCATCTCATTTTAATTTAATTTGTGATCAGAAAATGCACACATATTAAGAAAAATATTTAACGAAAAAATTTAAATTATACTTCTCACTATTGCCCTTTATAAAGTCATAAATATGTAATATAATTTATCTGCTATAAAATATAAAAAATTAATAAATGAAAGGACAAATATGAGAAAAATTTCAAACAAATTATTTTGAATATTAAAAAAAAAATTCAAAAATTAAGTTAATTTGGGACGGAGGGGTAGATTACAAGAGGAAGCAACCAAAAAAGTGAATTAAACTGGGATCCAAACATTAAATAATTTAATTAGTTGAACATTTCTTTCTTATTTTCCTCATAAAACCCCTCTCTTGTGTTACATAAATACTATCACGCTTACGTAAACCACAATTCACATTTCCTTTTCCTAATTGATTCTTTTTTTATGCATAAGCAAAGGAGTTAGTATTAATAATTATTATTGTGATTATTCCAACTAATATTGTTCTTTTTACTAACATAATAATCATTGCAACGTGTCACAAAACAATACCTCAAAGGGCCCATAAATAAAAAGTGAAACACATGAATGATTTATTATTAGATTAATTAATATTTGTTTTTCAAAAAAAGGAGGAAAAAAAAGAAGCTAAAGTGAATAGTGATTGCTTTTAAGTTCATTTTTTTGACCAAAATACAATAATGTTATATATTTTGATTTTCAAAGGGAGACAAAATGACATTGAGACAATACAAAACTTTTTGTGAACAATCAAGATTTGCCAAAATGTGAACAAAATCTACAAAAAGCTCACTTTCTTTTATTCATTCCTCTTTTTTCCTCCATGAAAATGATGTTAAATCAAGAAGGTGGGTTGTAAAAACATTAAGTTTTTTGCATTTAGATAAAATTATCAGATATTTATATCGATAAAAAATATCAGATATTTCAATGAAATAAAAGATTATTACAAAATCTATAACAATTAAAAAATTATTTCATTTAAAATTTATTTGTCTTTCAATTGTCTTATTTCACTTTTGCTTGAATTTGTGTAGTTATTTCAATTGACACTTTTTTCAATTTAGGGTTTAGAAAATGATGCTCGATATTCCTAATTTTATAATGTAAAACAGTTTGGGACAAAGTTTTAAGTTTATTAAAATACATTCAAGTCTTTCTCTTTTCCTTTTTCTCTCCTTGATTATCATTTCTCACTTCAGTCTATAAACATTTCTCCTCCGGTTAATCACCATTTCCATCGTTATTTCTCTTACGCTTTACTTTATTTTACAAAGCCTTTGAACCAATGAACCAACTTATCATTTTGAGAATGGGTTTCTTTAGCTAGTATTTAATATATTCTTTAAAAATTATACAAGTAATATACCGAATTTAGTCAGATGACCACGGGTTCCCGTTACCCAAAATTAGCACATAAATTCGCCCCTGCTAGATTCAGACTTTTGTTAGGATATACTATTAACCATGCGTTTGGATATAGTATTATTGATTGAACAATTATTTATTTGTTTATTAAATT
>JBCEWC010021691.1:0-10355 GCA_038996855.1 Solanum aculeatissimum | reverse complement strand
CAACAATCTTAATCGCCGCAACCAATTGCCACAAAATCGAGTGAGTTTTAGCGGCAATTGAGCCTAGCTTTACCAGCACTTGTCATAATGGCAACAAAAGCCTTTGCCAACCCTCGATACAGCGGCCAAACTTTATTGGCTGGTAAATGCTATAATGGCTATTATTATGGCCGCTAATACAATTTTTAATTGCCGCTAAATCTCTTTTTTATTGTAGTGGATCCTTAAGTGCCCTCATCCATGCACCCATGGCCTCCATGGTGGCCTTCATGGTCTCCATCGTGGAACTCATGGCATCCATCGTGGAACTCATGGCCCCCATCATGGAACTCATGGCCTTCATCTTGCTTAGTGCCTCCATGAGCCGACACTCTAATTAAGAAAGTGATGGTCTCCCTCAGCTCATACTCTGTCGTCTGACATCCGCCCAACTTCTTTCGGATGTTGTCATTCTCCTCAAGGGTGAATTCCTCTAAGGTATTGAACTTGCCATCTAATTGATTCAAGCGCTTGCCCAAGAACTCCACTGCTTGTCTGACAGCATCCACCCTTGCGACCCATCCTATGTCGAGCAGGATGTTGGCGGGTTCCTCACTTCGCTCATTGTCACTCAACTCTGCGGCCGAAAGTGAATGGGTTGTCATAACCTCACTTGATGGTGGCTCGATTGGCAGTTCCTCATTCCTCTTAGAATTCTTCTTACCCTTGCATGACTTCTTGCCAACATTTAACATAACATTAGTGGCGTTGGTAGCGTCAAAGTCTCCTCCACTTGCCATGCTTCCCTTAGTACAAACCTGCTTTGATACTACGTTGTCACGGACTTAGAACTTCGCTAAGACTCCCGTGCGACACTTGTCGATTTGCTCATGATTCTTTCACGATCTTGCAAATACAAGTAAGCCCTTTTCAACTAGATCGCTAAGGGAACGCTAGATTAAGAAGACTAGAGAACTTTTATGAAAGAAGACTTGTATTAGACTTAGAGAATGCTTTTCAATTTCTAGATTTCTTGATGCTTGCTACAAATGAATGACCCCTCTATTTATACTACTACCTAGGGGATTATGTGCAAATAATATTTACATTACAAGTCCTGCACTATTTACACTTTAGTCCCTATCTAGAACACTCCATAAAAATCTAGAGGAAACTAAAGACTACAAAATCTTTCCATAGAATTCTAGAGTCTTCCATAAACCACCAAAGACTCTAGCTTCCTCCCCCTTTTTACAAGATCAAGTGACGGGCCGTCACACTATTCTACATGAAAAAAATGCTTAGGCTCTCTCTATGTGCTTATTTATTTTACTCAAGAAGTGTTCTCATTCTATTTTGTTTCCTTCTGTTCATTACTAGTAGAACATATTCTTTCATTAAGATGCCAAGTTCGCTTAATATGGGATAGTTAATATGGATCAAGATGAGGTAATATTTGTTCAAGATTAGTAATGACAAGCTATCTTAAATGTATTTACTTGGATTTGTCGTGTTTAAAATTTATCCTTTGTCTTAAGTTTTTAAATTGACAGTATCTCAAGTTGCATGACATGCCATCTTATGATACTATTTTAATTAGGTGGTCGTAGTAATGTTTTCTTATTTTGTTCATGTGAGATCTCCTATTTCCTTAGTAGTTTTAGTTATCTATTAAGAGCACTAAATGTTAGAATTTAGTTTGTCTTGGTTGAAAATTTTCTTGCTAGTTACAAATAAGATATCGAAATGTGAAGAAGCTTGTTAATGTTCTCTTTATTTGTCTAATTTTTTTTATTAATTGCTAACCTTTCTCTCGTTCATGGTTGACTCTTATTTTCTTGCCTTACTGTTCATATATACTTTTGTCATATTTGATGGTATTTAGATGTATGATGGTTACATCGCTTCTTTGGGGGTAGGGGGTGGTAATTTCAGCCCATATAAGATGAAAAAAGTTCATTTAATCCATATTTTTTTAGTGGATCACTCATATTTTTTAAATGGATAAATATGTGTTGAGTGAGGTTTTGATGATTAACAAACCTACTCGAGGACCAGGTCGACAATCAGATTGACTTGTAGAGGGTTGTGTGGGATACAACTGTTAAAGTTGTTTTGGTTGGTAAATGTCACCTTCATTTGTACTAATGGACCAGTGGTCTTTGAGGGTTACCTTGACAATATAAAAGGAGCGTGTCCAAGGAACAAAAAACAACTTTTGGAAAAATTACAAATTGAATATTTTTATTGTTCTAAAAGTTCTCCTTTGGCTCCTATTGAGAAACTCAGCATCTGCGTACGAGGGACTTGATAGAAGAAGTCTATAGTTTCCTTTTATGTATATTGTTGTGTTATGTAGTAACATTGTAAGATCATTTCCTATCTTATAAAGGAAAATTGATCATTGTTGTGTATTGTGATTGTTGACTGTAGATCTCTTGGCGAGTTTAGGCCTTGAGTGTATTGGGTAGAAGTCTAACTTCATCTAGGTGGTGAGAGTGTAAACTTGTATTGGTTTTTGTTGTTCATGTCGTGTGACTGGGTTGCAAGTGGGAATGGTGAGAGAGTGAGACAAATAAATCGTATGTATTGTATTTGACTACTTTGCTCATTCATTTAGTGAATTTTGGGTGTTAGAAATCCTGCTGGATAGATCGTGGTTGTTCCTCCCTTGAGCAAGGAGTTTTTTCCACATTAAATCTTGTGTGTTGTTCTTGCTATCCTTCTTTACTTAGATTCGTGTTTTTACTGCTTCAAGGGACCTGATCCCAGACTGTAGTGGACGTCTTTTTAGCTCAACAAGTGGTATTAGAGCAGGAATCTCTAAACGGTTCACTCCTAGAGATATTTTTGTAAAGTATGGTTGCTCCACTCAGTCTTGAAGAAGGACAATTATCCATTAGACTACCCAGATTCAATGGTTGCTCCACTCAGTCTTGACTTATCTCACCAATAAATTCAAGAAAATTATCAGGAAAAATCATGGGTTTGTAAGAAAGGGAAATAACAGCAGGTCACAAGGCAATATTGAGTTATGTCACGGTTGTGGGAAGCCAGGACACTATATTAGAGACTATCCTACTGGAAAAAATGACTACAAGGATACGTCAAAAGGAATGAAAGACAAAAGAAAGGACCAGGTTCTTGACAAGTTCAGAAGAAAGGTTATAGCTGATCGCATAGTGATTAAAGTATTGGGAGTATGGGGGAACTCTTCGAGTGATTCTGAAGAATCTAAACAACCTGAAAACTCCTCTATGTTGGCACTGAAAGATGATGATGAAATTTTTGACAACTTGTTTGCTTTCATGGCCAAGTCAGATGATGAGGAAGAAGATGAGGACCAAGTAACACTGTTAGATTTAAAATATCATTTAGATCTATACTCTGTAAGAAAATTAAAAAAACTTGCATACGTTTTCATTGATTCTATTTATGAATTAAGTACTGAAAAGGATTTGTTAAACAACAGTGTTGATGTCTCTCAAGATGAAAGAATTGTCTTAACAAATCAAGTGTCTGACTTGGAAGTTAAAATTGTGACTTTAGAAGCAGAAAAGGATGAATTATTAAGGTTGATGAAATGTGAACCAAAATCTGATGCTAAGCTCAAAGGAAAAATCAATAAAAATGAATTGTTTTTAGAAAAAAAACTAAAAGATGCTGAGTTGAAGTTGATGCATGCTATAGAAAGAAATGTGGTGTTGGAGAAAGACCTGCTAAAGATCAAAGAGGACCTGAACAAGTCCTTGAAATGGACCACCTCATCAAAGTTGTTGGGGGACATGTTCAACAACAGGGGTCATGAAAAAAAGGGTCTAGGATATGTCAACAAAATGGATCCCCCTTATAATCCTCACAAGAAATATGTTTCTGTTGTTGACAACCTGTTATGTGTACATTGTGGGAGACATGGTCACCTTAAGGGCAGCTGTGATGTTCTTCACAGAATTTTGAAAATCCAGAAGTCTGACTACTTTGAAAGAAAAGGTGTGAATGAGGGACCTGGTCCCAAGTCAAAACAGAGTAGCAGATCCTTGCCTGGATGGACCAAGAAATTCTTTGTCAGGCTTCTATCTCATTATTGGGAACTCAGACTGAAGTGGGTTCCCAAAACTAACAAGTAAGTCTTATGCAGGAACAGTCTGGAGGAATCAATCATTGTTGGTTCTTGGATAGTGGATGCTTCAAGCATATAAATGGAAGGACTAAAAGCTTCCTCTCGTTGAAAGAAATTCAGGGTGACAGTGTGTAGTTTGGTGATGGATAGAAATGGTACATTATGGGAATAGGCAAAATAGGAAAGATCTTGAGAAAGCTATCGAGGATGGGTACTATGTTCATGGTCTTTATTTTCTATGTTTTTGCTCAATTATGCTATCTCATGTACCTGGAATTTCTTACTTGTGGTTATTATCTTTGTTTACTGTCTAAGTTTTGAATGATGCCAAAAGGGGGAAGATAGCTTAATTAGGGGGCAATACATTCAGGGGAAACAAAACTAGGATGTCAAAGGGAACAAATGCATATGTAAATGGGGATAACAATTTATCATCATCAAAAAGGGGGAAAATGTTGAGTAAGGTTTTGATGATTAACAAACCTACTCGAGGACCAGGTCGATAATTAGATTGACTTCCAGTGGGTTGTGTGGGATACAACTGTTAAAGTTATTTTGGTTGGTGAAATGTCACCTTCATTTGTACTAATGGACCGGTGGTTCTTTGAGGGTTATCTTGACAATATAAAAGGAGCATGTTCAAGGAACAAAAATAACTTTTGGAAAAAATCACAAATTGAATATTCTTGTTGTTCTAAAAGTTCTCCTTTGGCTCCTATTGAGAAACTCAGCATCCGCGTACGAGGGACCTGATAAAAGAAGTCTATAATTTTCTTTTATGTATGTTGTTGTGTTGTGTTGTGACATCGTAAGATCATTTCCTATCTTATAAAGGAAAACTGATCATTATTATGTATTGTGATTGTTGACTGTAGATCTCTTGGCGGGTTTAGGCCTTGAGGTGTGTTGGGTAGAAGTCTAACTTCATCTAGGTGGTGAGAGTGTAGACTTGTGTTGGTTTTTGTTGCTCATGTCTTGTGACTGGGGTTGCATGTGGGAATGGTGAGAGAGTGAGACAAATAAACTGTGTGTGTTGTATTTGACTACTTTGCTCATTCATTTAGTGGATTTTGGGTGTTGAAAATCCTGTTGGACAAGTCGTGGTTGTTCCTCCCTTGAGCAAGGAGTTTTTTTCACATTAAATCTTGTGTGTGTTGTTCTTGTTGTCCTTCTTTATTTAGATTCGTGTTTTTAGTGCTTCAAGGGACCTGATCCCTGACTGTAGTGGACGCCTTTTTAGCTCAACAATATGTGTTGATATATTTTAAGAGGAAAAAGTTACTTAGACAGATAAGGAAAAAGAATAATGCTTTATCTTTTAGTATTATGATTATCCAATTAATCAAAGAATGATGCATCTTTGACTTTAAAATTGATTGTGAAAAACTGTCTAAAAAAGGAGGAAAAGGTCGAGTTGTTGATGGCTCCGATAAGGATTTTGGGTCAAGATCCATGGGCGACACCATTAAAAGTGAAAAAAAAGTCATGAAAATTGATATAGCGCAAAGGTAAAAGTGTAGAAAGTTTTCTTTACCTTATTCTTTCATTCAGCAGAATATATTGTTGATCTTTTTCTTCGATTTTTATTGTTCATCTTTTTGTGATACATATAAATTCAAAATTTTAATTTATCTAATTATTTTGATTACTTAAATTAATGTATAATTTTTTCTTTTCAATATATGATACATTACTTTTTAGTATGCATAATGTATAGTGTTCAAACATATATTTGATAGATTCTTAATTTATTGAAACAAAAATTAGTATGTATCAACTTAATTTTGATAGATAATCTCCCCTCTCTTGATTATGATCAGTAACATTGGTGATGTGAAATGCAACTGTTATAATATTCCTCAAGATGAAACTTTGCAACATGTTCCTATAATTAAGTGAGGGAGTTGTTAATATATAGCATAAGGAATATTTTTGGAAATCCTCTGAGCATTAAGGTAGCTCAGTTTTGATTCCATTTGCAGTATGCTCACTCAATCAAAGAACATATATGATCCATAATGGCTTTTGCAACTCCAATGGTTGTAGCAGTACACAGAAACGGATAAATGGCAAATAGGATTAGATATGAAAATTTTTCAATTGCTTAATTTGTAAGTAACTTTGAACTACAAATTTCTAGCCGTGAAATATTGTATGTAGTAACTAATTTTAAACTACAAATTTTAAAAGGTTCTATTATTATTTTTGGCTTAAGTCATTGGCGAACACTTAAAGTTGTCCGCATATTTCACTTAGAGGTGCAATACCCATGTACTCAGCACGTGAGGTGGGTACTTTTAGCCTTTTTAATATAACTTTTTTTAATCTCTTTCTTCTTCTTCTTTCTTCCTCAATCATATTCTTTCACCACCACTTCCATTTCCGTCATTGTCCCTGCCATTGCCCCCACCACCATTAACCCTTCTCTTCTCTTTTTTCTTCACCCACCTCTCCCTCTTCCTTACCGATCATTTGCATCCAAAAAACACATCTACCATCTCCCTCCATTTTCTTCAAATTTGACAACCAATATCATCTTATTCATCGGAAAATGGAGACCCAAACTATCACTACTCTATTTCTCCCTCCCTCCCTCTTTATTCCAGCTAAATATATAGCTAATTTCAAGAAAATCAGATTTTAGAAAAATTAGATCTGAGAAAATACATAGTTGGATTAAGAGGAATGACAACGATGGCGACAATGGGTGGACATCGGAATAAAGGAGTTGCATCTTTTTCACTCTTTGACCTCCGTGAAGCCATAAATCTGCTAAAAAATCAATTGATTATAAATTTGTCTATACTCCATTGATTAGACCGAAGTTGTGAACCTGTTGAAATTGAAGACGAGACACAATGGTGAAATTTAGGGTCGGTGGCTTCAAAATAATTTTTCTTTCTTTTCCCCCTCAAAATTCACATGTATGTTGTTAATTCATCTATTGATTATAAATATGCCTATACTCCATTGATTGTGATCGAAGTTGTGGATCTGTTGAATTGAAGACAAGACACAGTGGTGTATATTGTTATAATTCATCAATTTGCCATATCATTTCTCAAAATTCCATACGTATGTCATTACTTCATCAATTTGCCACATCATCATTGTAAATGTATTACACACATTTCATACTTGTAGATGATTATCAAAAAAGTGTTTAAATGGTTTAAATTCGAATTGGTAGAGGTGTTCAATAGGTACTAATACTCCTAATTAAGATGTGAATTATGTAAACAACTTTAAGGGACTATAAATGATTTAAGTCATTATTTTTCTTAAATTGTCACATAAAATAAGATAGATGGGGTAATTAATGCAATTACTTCACCTTAGACACAAAATATCAGCTCGGTGAACTGATTAAACAGTCAAAACTAAAGCAAGTAGAATAAGGAGAAAAAAGAAAAATTAAATGTTAATTTCATGCATGCTCCAATCTTTATTCATATTATCACTATAAAATAACTATATTTACAATGATAAAATAACTATATTTACAAACAATAATATATCCAGTGAAATTTTACAATTGCGGTCTGCAGAGGGTAAAATATACACATACTTTATCTGTACCTCATAGAGATAGAGAAATTATTTTCAGAAGACCCTCATCTAAAAAATATCAGGCCCCAAAAGCAGAAGATACTAGATAAAAAAAAACGACTAAAGTGGAAAACAAATGATAATAGATAAATACAATAAAAGTAACAAATATAAGATGGATAATAACAACACAAGAAATAGACAACTAATCTTACTACCCAGTAACCCATTATAACACAAGACTGTAAAATAACTATTTACGTACTTTTAACAATTTAGATTTTACTGATATAGCAGATAAAACTTAGTGATCATATTATATGGGAAATTAAACACGAACAATAAGAAGGTGATGAAAAGGATTTCAATCTCCACCGCAACCGCCACAACCCCCACCATCACCCCCACCACAACCGCCACCACCACAACAACAACCTTGTGAAGCGTCAGCAGTTGCCTCAACAGCATCCCCTAGGTCAATAGTTACCTCAGCACGCTTACGCTCATCCTCTGTAGTAGTGGTGCTGTTATCTGCAGCTACGGCACCGGCAGCAGCAACAGCACCAGCAGCAGCAACACTAGCACCTGCTCCTGCTAAAACGACCATGTTCCCGTCTGTTGTTCTGCTTTGAGGTTGATCATTTTTTCGCTGTAAGTTCCTGATACTGACTAAACGCAATAAGAAACAAAACACAGTAAAACCAAGAATTGATAGGACAATAGTAGCGCCTGCACCCATGGTCTGAATATGCAAATATCCTCAAGTACTACACTCATAATAATTAAAGAATTGCATTGAGTAGATCCATACACACACACACTTATTTTCCTCGTACTTTCGAAGACTTTGATGTGTTATTTAGGTCTTTTATTCATATTTCATGTTTGGCTTCTTCGGGCCTATTCCTTTCTCTCTTGGATTTTTTAAATTAAAATACGACATTAGGCCGGCAGAGGAAGCTTCTATAATCTGTATCCGATTTTTTTGACCAAAGCACTATTTAAATTATTTAAATTAATTCATCAAAATAAGAGTACATTTTTTTGAAATTTTACAAATCTAGTATAAACATGTTTCTCAGTAACGTTTTAGGTTACATTTTATTTAACGATATAAGAAATGTCACAATAACATTTTTAGCATAATATGTTACTCACAATAACGCCTTATAATACGTTACTATGGGACACGTTTTACATGCACCTTATTTTATAATGAATTATTTATTTTAAATATTCAATATTTATTCATTAAATTTATTAACAAAATATATTAAAGGTAAAATAAGAAACTCAAGTATATTTGTGGAAAGGAGTATTGTATTGTTTTTAAAGTAAAGTTGTATTTGATGATAAAAATAAATTGGAGTTATTTTTACTTTTTGTGAGGCTAAAACACAACTCAAAAGTAATGTGTGGCTTAAATTGTGTGTCTATAGCAAGGTGTTGGAAATGTATCGACTCTACCTCAATGTTATCTTAATTTTAATTTCTTTGTCTTACTTTTATTTTTAATTTATTACGTATTTGAAAATTATATTAAGAGTATTAGTGTGATTGCGATGTTTTGTATGTTTTTCTCAATATAGAAAGATAAAAAATGTTATTGTGAATAACATCTTAGGTGTAAAACATGTCTCATAGTAAAGTATTATAAAACGTTACTGTGAGTAATGCATTATGCTAAAAACATTACTCATAGTAACATTTCTTAAGTTAACATCGTTAAATAAAATGTAACCTAAAACGTTACTGAGAAATATGTTTATACTAGTATTATAAAATTTCAAAACAATGTACTCTTATTTTTGATGAATTAATTTAAATAATGACTTACTTTGATAAAAACATCATCTACATTCTCCGAGATATTGGAATAAAAATGATATCCTCGATTGCTAAACCTAGTTTAGTCCATAGGGTAAAATATAATAAAGCGTCAAATTTGTGTTGTGGGATGAACAAAAATTCTACATTTTGAATTATTGATTTTGTAAAAGATTGATCGAATAGAGTGTTTTCAAATATATTTTTAGGCAAGTTAAAGCAAGCATGATTATCTTGGATGTATAAGTTTCAATTTCTGGCTGTTCGTTCATTTTTGTTGCATAAACTCTTGAAACTTTTTCAAATTGAAATTGAAAGAGTTCCATAAGTTCTTTGTGTAATACTTAAATACTCAAAGTCAGTTCATTATGACTTCTTGTTAGTTTTTGTAGCATTTTAATATTAATATTATAAAATACGTATCATTTACTTTGTCACATTAACATTGTAATCCGTTGGAAAACCTGTTGTCATATTATGAGTAATTTCTCATTAGCAATTCTCTTGGGCAGTTAGTGGCATCTAATGCCATCTTAATTTCCTTGGCATTTAGTGGTCATTTGTGACATTGCCCATTATCTGTGCAACTTTTTAGTTGCATGCTAACGGCACTTTGTGCCTTAGTCTCTATTGTTAGTAGTTAAGGTGGTTAAATATAGTGATGAGCTCTTCTAACCTATGTAATTTATAGGCTATTTATATCTTCTCTATTATCTACCTCAGTAATTCATTGTATCGAAGACTTTTATACCTATAAATAGTGATGGTCCTCATTTGTTTTGATATAGAAAAAAAACCCAGAGTGCATAAAGTTTATCATAAAGAGAGTTCTTATAATTAGTTGAAGGGGAGTGTTCTTTTTGTGAAGCTTGAGACTCAA
>JBCEWC010021690.1:0-10355 GCA_038996855.1 Solanum aculeatissimum | reverse complement strand
TCAAGCCTAGGGGATTCTCCTTCCATATCCCTAACCCGAACTATATGATAGATACACCCTTTCCCAATCATTCTCCGGGACTTAAGATAGGAAATAAACCTACTCTTCACTCCAGAATTTCTACCTTTCCCTTCTAGTACCGGCTCATTAGGGACTTGAAACTTAACTCATCTAGTTCTACAATCAATAGAGGCATAAGATGCATACAACCAATACATCCCAAGTATAACATCAAAATCAAACATTTCAAGTTCAACAAGATCACCAAGAAACACCTTATGCAAAACCAACACAGGACAACCTCTATAAACCTTTCAGGTCACAATAGACTCACCCATGGGGGTATACACGGAATAAGGCTCCCTCAAAGTTTTGGAACATACATCAAATTTATTAGCCAACAAAAGAGTCACAAAAGATAAATTGGCACCCGGATCATGTAAAGCATATACATCAAAATTAAAGATTTTTAACATACCCGTGATGAAATTCAGAGCTTCTTCAACTTCTTGGCGGGCATGTAGAGCATAGAATCGGTTGTTCCTTGGAGCACCTCCAACCAGAGCCTTTGGTGGCTCTTCACCACCGGGAGCAACTTGGTCCTTTTTCACACTTTTTGGACAATTTGAGATCTTGTGGTCCAAGCCACCACTCCCATAGAAAGCACCTGAGAGCCTCCTACAATTACCCATATAGAGCTTTTCACAATGGCCACAAAGAGGAAACCGGGGAGCAACCCTAACCGGTGCCTTAGGAGGAGGCACCCTAGTAGCAAATCTCACATTAGACCCTTGGCTTTGTTGGAAAATGGCCAAACCCACCAACCTTAGCATTCGGGAACCCAACATCAATACGGGCCCTTTTTGCCTCATGCACCCTTTTATCCTTCATCTTTTCACCCTCAATTTGTTCGGCGTAGGTCATGAGCCTTAAAATATCCATCTCTTTTATAAGCATAGTCGTACGACACTCCTTCACAATCCAATCTGATGCACCCAATATGAACTTGTACATCCTCGCACGAGGATCCGAAACAAATGTAGGAGCATACTTAGAGAGTTTGGTGAACTTGAGGGCATAGTCCCCCACGGTCATGGAGCCTTGACGAAGGTTGATAAATTCGGTCATCTTTGCTTCCCTATGATCAAGTGGGAAAAAACTATCAAGAAAAGCCATTTTAAACTCCTCCCAATCAACTTTCACATCCGTCACCCTCTCCATAAGCCATTGCCCATACCAAACTTGAGCAACATCCTTGAGTTGGTAGGCCACCAACTCCACCATTTCCTCCGAACTAACACCCATAATAGGTAATACCTTGGTGAGCTCATCCAAAAATTCTTGCGCATCCTCATCGGTCTTAGAACCATAGAACTCCGGAGGATTCATACGAGTGAAGTCCCTCACTCTAGAAGCCGGAGTAGTGATAGGGGCCGAGTAGACGGGCCTAGCTTGGTTGGCCACAACTTGTGCCAACATAGAGACAACATTGCAAAATTTCACATGGGTCACCTGTTTCTCAACCGGTGCTCAACGAGCCATTTCCTCAACTTCCCGAGCCGGACGGGGAAGGGGTGCTCTTCTTGGAGGTATTTTTTGAAAGAACGACAATACCAAAGTTTAGAGACTTATCAAGATCTCATGGCACGACATAAGGAAGAAATGAAGTGAGACAATTTCCTAGAATGTCACCATAGCCTCTTGTTCATAGACATGACGCGCATCACACCCAAGAAGATGACTCTAATCGACGTGGCATGTTGGACTCTAAGGATCATTAAAAACCTAGGGCTCTGATACCATCTTTGTCACGACCCGGATAGGGGGCCTAGATATGAAATAACGAAAGAGGACCCGAAGACCATCGATCAAGCCATCATAGCATCATTACACACATCATCGGTTCAGAAGCACGAAAGTTAAACACATAACACGTAAGTTCTAAGGAATTGGGGACTTGGGACTCAGGCTATGGGGAAAATAAAGGGAATAGGACAAGCATACTTGCACATAGATATAACAATAATCTCTAAGGGCAAAGGGAAATGGGATTCCACTATGGAGACACACCGGGATTATGGCACTTCCCACATAAGCACATATCCATTCACAATACCCAACATGCAAGTATAAGCATAATAAGAGATACATTATCATAAATCAAGCTAAATAGCATCGTATTACATAACCAAATATCCAACATACAAGCCAACGTACAAGAGTGTAGATTTGTCTAACAATGCCTCTACATAGATGAGCAGGGCCTCGACAAGTTTGAGGCTCACCCTCAAGACGTACGAAAGTAATTAACATAATGTAAAATAGGTAGATAGACGGTGGCTATTTCCCTTGAACAAAAGAGCTCACTACTAGCAAGTCTTCAACAAGATGTCAAGCGTAATCCGGCAGAATGTAGATATCACCCTCGGTCAATACATGGTTAGAACATGTAGACAAGAATATGGGTTAGCACAATTAAACACTAAGTATGCGAACATGCAATGCATATGACAAGTATAATATGACCAAGAAACATCTCAAGGGGACAAGTGATACGAAAGGAATGCACTTAGCCAAAGAGTAGTATAACAAAATGCCATGCCATGATGCATAAGATGCATTCCTATGATCATATATATATATTTCGGGGATTTAACCTCAACCAACATATTGAAAAGGCCCAAGCGAGCCAAGCGAATCTGGACTACTTGCCAAGTAGTACCCTAAACACCCTTGAAACAAGGGGTAACATGACGGAGTTCCCTATATAGGGAATTCACCCATGGTGGTACATGGTTTGACGGAAAAGAGTATGGACCCTATGGAGTTAGTCCTCCCTGACTTCAATCCCTCGGTGCTAAGTCTCATCCCACAGGAATATGTATTTATATATGCAAAATTTTAATCGGGAGACTTACATTCACTTTCAAAACATTCATACTTAGTCAAATGAAACCATTGTTCAAATCATGTTCATGCTTAAGACAAAGGCCATCAAGAGTGTACAAAAAATTCATGATCATACCTTTTCAATGCAATAAGAGTAGCTCATCTACAAAACTTATCATATCAAGCCTTGGAACATGTCAATATGGTGCAAGCACCCATAATGCTCAAAGAGCCATAACAAGGAGACTATGTGATCACAAGTCGTACATATCTTATCATAACATTCAAAACATGAGTTTCATAAAGAGTTTCATCATAACCATAACCATGCATATGCCATGAATGAAGATCAAGAACATGGGTAATGAAATTCAAAGTTAATTTCATAATTTGAAAGACAATTGATCATAAAACATGTACAAATCCATAAATAAGTCATAATGAAAGTTACCCATGCTTAATTAAATCATGAAAAAGGACATGCAAGTTGATCAATGAGGGTTTAAATGAACATTCATGAATTCAAGCTTAAAATCATGTCTAATCACCTAAAAACTACAACACACCATTCCCAACACTAATCTACAATAATATTGAAAGAACCCATAACTTAATTGAAAGCTTAAAATTGAATTTAAAAGGTTAGGGTTCTTAGAGTCTTCAAGGATGAAAGAGGATCCTTGAATCAAGTCCCACATACCTTAATTTCACCAACAAATTCCAAGGTCAAACTTGGTAAAGGTTGTCTTCTCTAAATTCTTCAAGCTTTCTTCAATGGAAGCTAAGAGAATTTTAGAATTCCCAAAGTGAATGTAGGAGACTTAGAATGGATGAATGAGGGTTTGGGGATTGATTTAGGGGTTTAGGAGACCTTAGGATACCTAAAAAGGGCTTAGGGAAATATTAAATCACGAAATTACCATTAATGAATCAAACTTTTCCATTCTCAGCAGGGTCACACGGAGGTGCTACAGTGCCCATGTATCTGACTCACGGACCGTTCAAGTGACCATTAAACTCTCAGAGGTGCTACAGTGCCCATGTATCAAACTCTCAGAGGATTTTTGGACCACTTGATGGGACCACTTGATGAGCCGTTTAAGGGTTGACGGACCGTCCACCTGCCCGTGAACCTTGCCTTAGACAGTTAGACCAACCATAGCTTTTCCATGATTCTGCCCAACTTGATGGACCACCAAACGGTCCGTTTGAGGCCTCACGGACCTTGGGGTGGGCCATGAACCTTAACTTGGTTTGTGGGGTGGGTCCTAGCCACCCCATGCTCTTTGGACCATATCATGGCACCCCACATAGACCGTGACAAGTTTCACGGACCGTTTCCCTGGCCTTGGCCTCTTTCCGGGGCCAATGTCTTTCGAATTTCAGGCAGTCCCACTGTTTAGGCCATAACTTTCTCATACAAACTCCGAATCAAGTGAAACAAGTAGAGTTGTGAAGCTAACACAAAGCTCTTCAATATGATATATAGAATCCCAAATGGTTCAAACCACATCAAAAGTTATCCTAGCTCCAAGTATATTGTCTAAACGACCTCTCTAGGCAACCAAATGATCCGTTTTGTGTTTGGCCACTTAAACTCAACCCATGGCTACCAAAACTCAACCATGACTAGTAGTACATCATACAAGACAAAACATAAGGATTGTTTGAAATTTTTTGAGTTGTTACACCTACACGAGTCATAAGTCTGAATACGACCCATAGAAAGTCTCATAGAAGGGAAGCTTGAGTTTAAAGATAGGAAAATATGAATCCCAGGAATGGGCCATAGAACTTTGTACAACCTATAGCCCAGCCCTTAGATGCTACTGACTAAATTTTTCTATTTCATTTTGGATTTGATTTTTAAATATTAAAAATAGGCTTTTAGGTTTATTTTAAAGGAGAGGATGTATCAGATAGGAAACAAACAGTAGAGAAACACTTGGAGAACTCTTCTTTTGTGATTTTTACATTGGTTTTATACATTGTAATTTCTTGAAGATTGGGATTTCTTGTTTTTTAACTTAATCATTCCATGTGATTAATTATGTTATTCCTTAACATGATTTCTTCATCTAAAATGATCATGCATAGCTAAATCCACAACTAGAGTTGTGGGAACAATGAAGAACTAACAAGGTAAAATTGAATAATCCATAATTTTTGGAAAGTATGCATATATGTATTAATTGATTCTCTTCATAATGAATGTTTTTTAATAATGGCAAATATTAGAACTTACCTTAATTCTTATCAGGCGGATCAAGGTGGTAAGGAATGGGAAAAGAGATTAATTAACAGGATTTGATATGATGATTTTCATATAATCAACTGAACTAAATCAAGGGGAGGTTGTACTGGAACAATTGGTAACGGTTAGTAATGTCATACTGTGGGGATAGATCAAATCACGTAATAAAATTTACGTCTCACCAGGATCAAAGGGTTTGGTAAACTTAACTTACCCCATTCTACATGTTACATACTAGAAAAGACTACGATTATCTGGTGATACCTAGTTAGGAATTCATAGGGAACAAAATACCCTAGTAAGTTCTTCTACTGGTTTCACAACACTTGTTACTAGTATAGGATTATTTTCTTGCAATTATAACCACTCCTTTTTTGGGATATACAAATAGGTTAGTACATTCAACTTGCTAGTAATTACTCTAGGTCTAACCATATCCCCTAAGGGATCGACCCTAACCTCGATTAGGTTATATATCTTTAGAATGATCGTTAAAACCTTCGAGCAGGAGGTATAGCTTTGGTGACATCAAGATTTTGGTGCCGTTGCTGGGGAACACACCTTTAGATTGGTTTAATTTGAGTAATTGGTGAAGTAAATCTTATTTTTCTTATTTGTGTTGTTTTTGTTTTATTTCAGCGTACTGGTGTAGTATATACATAAAACTCATAGTCAAGGCAGACCCTTGAATCTCTTTGACCCTGATATCCCGAAGATAGTAAGAAAAATGGTGTAAAATAATGTGAACAATGCTACAAATGAGGCAGCGAATGCAATACTGAACCAGAACAATAATAATAATAACCCACCTTCACTTGAGGATGTTAATCCACCACCGTAGGATCTTCATGATACGGCAAACATATGGAATCAATACTGACTTAATCCTATGGCGATAGATGTTACCAGAGCTATTGTGTTACCTTCTTTATCGGATGACACAAAGTTCATTGTTTTGAGTGGTTTGCTTCAAATACTGCAAAATCACGGGTTATTTGTAGGTTTACCATCAGAGGATATGCATAACCATCTACACAATGTTGTCTTTGTCTGCAAGAGCATGATGGAAAGTCAGAATCTATCCATGGATGTCATTGAGCTCCTTGTCTTCCCATTGTCTCTTATAGGCAATGCAACACTATGGTTATCCAGGCTCTCAAAGAATTCAATTACCAGCTAGGCAGAAATACAGAAGGACTTTTATGAGAGGTTCATCGCAAGGTCAAAGAAGTTAATGTTGAAGGATCAGATCAATATCTTTGAGAAATTTCCTGGTGATTCTATCATTACTACATGGGAGAGGTTCACAAAATGTCTGAGGAGTGTCCCTGACCATAAGATTATTGATGAAGCCTTGGTGGAAATCTTCTATCGACACTTGGTTAAAAATAGCTAAGTTGTTGCTGACACTATCATGGGAGACTCATTTTTGGATTGTCCTTTTTCCGAGGTTGTTAAAAGGTGTGAAAGAGTGGTCAAGATGAATCGTGCATGGGGACGAGAGATAAGTCAACTACCAAAAACTCATTCTCAGTAAGTACTAATTCGTCATAGGCAAAGATAAATGAGGATATGATGCAAGAGCTTGTGTAGATTAGTACCATTATGGAGTTGTAGATGAAGCAGAACCAAGAATGTGTAGATGTAGTAGCGCATAAGCCTCAGCGAACACCCATGTACGAGGAGCCTTACTATGAGGAGCACACTTGCTTCATCACTGATTAGATGGTGGGTTTCTGTACCAACTCCCAAGGGTCCAATCAGGACTATTTGAACCAAGGTCAAAGAAGCCAAGGTCAGAACTTTGATAGGGATGGCGCTTGGAGAGACAACAATTGAGTAGGGTACTATGACTGGCATAGGGGCCAAGACAGAGATATTGATTTGGGACACAGAGAAGGTTACTAAAATGGTCTGTATGTTCCATCACATGATCGAGACTCTAGTGTTGGTAGCTCTTGAATTAAGGAGATGTTCGATTAACTGTTGAAGAAGGTCGATGCTCAGGATAAGACCTTAAAAGGGATAAAATAAGATATCTCCAGTATTAATCAGAAAATTGAGTCTTATTCTATTGTTATCAAGTAGTTGGAGCAATAGTTTGATCAGATGTCGATTCAATTGAACCAATACTAGAAAGGTACATTGCCCATTAACACAGTTCAGAACCCAATGAATGAAGGGTGGTGTATAGAAGTGACTACATGTGGTGGAAAACAGACCATTGACCCTCTAATGCTAGCTGATGATGATTATGTTTATGAGGAGATGGCTGAGAGGAAGGATGTAGAGACCAGAGATGCTCGTTCCAAGCATAGGGAGAGTGATGCAGCAGTAATTCCACAAAAGTTGAAACTTATTCGTAGACTTCCCCCTTCTTTCCCTCACAGATTCAAGAAAAAGGAGAAGGTAGGTAAATTCCAGCACTTCATCTCCATGCTGAAGCAATTCTCCATTAATATCCCTCTCATCGAGGCATTAGAGAAGATTTTTGAGTATGCAAAGTTCATGAAGGACTTGGTCACCAAAAAGTGGACTGTGAACAAGGAGCTCTCCCAAGAGCTTCAACATTTCAGTACGATAGCAACAAGGTCCTTAGTGCAGAAGTGAGAACATTCTAGACCATTAACCATACCCTGCACCATTGGAGCTGTTGAGTTTGCAAAGGCATTATGTGATCTAGGCGCTAGAATCAATCTAATGCCTCTTGTGGTAGTCAAGAAGCTAGGCTTGGGAACCCCTACTCCTAGAAATATACGATTGTTGATGGCTAATAGAATAGTGAAGAAGCTTGTGGGGATATCATATGACATCCTTGTCAAAGCGAAAAAATTCATATTCCCCACAAAATTTAGGATCCTTGATTGTGAAGTCAACTTCAAAGTCTGAATCATCTTGGGAAGGCCCTTCCTAGGCATTGGGCGAGCACTAGTAGATATGGAATTTGGCCAACTCAAGTTTTGATTGAATGATAAAGAAGTTGTCTTCAACATCTATCAGTTGATGAGGAGGGCATATGACATGAAGATAGAAGTTTGGGCCCTTGATGAAGTTTCAGTAACCAAGTGGTCCAAGTCATTCCGCAATAATAAATCAGGTGTTTCTTAGCAAGAAACCCATGACAAAAATTATCGTTTAGGCGCCCAGGTATCTTTTTTGACCCCTATGCTTTGATATAGGTATTTTTTGTGCATTGAGGACAATGAACACTTTTTTTGATAGGGTATGGGTAGTTATAGGCCATGGTAAAGTCTGATAACTATGGCCTATAACTATCCCAAATTTTGGAGTCCAAAAGATTTTCTTTCTTGTGTTCTTTTTCCACAAGGACATTTACTTTGTGTTGAACCGACATGTTTAGGATGAGTAGGTAGTATTAGTAGCATATTGTACTAAAGGCTGTGGCATATGTTAGTTTTTGTTGCAAAATGATACCCATCAATTTTTTGTGTTGGGTAGTTTAACAACAACCATGTGATACTAATGATTGACAGTGCTTATTTTGATAAGTTAACATTTAATTTTGATAAAAAGCATGATCTGAGAGTCTGGGTTGATAGTGTAAATAGTGCTAAGTGTGTCTGAGCTTATTTGCATAATTCTTACGCTATGGTTCAATTCAGAACATGCCATGTTACTCTGACTGAGAATATAGGTGAATTGGTAAGGAAAGGATCTTAAGTCGTTGTTCATAGTAGTCTATTTAGCCTAAATAACTAACCAAATGCATTGTGTATCCCTTCATCTTAATATTTGAGCCTTGTATCTATCCATTTCATTATAAATACCTAAGTAACCTAGCCTTGTTAAATGTGAAATCCTAAATTTGGCCCTGATCCTTCTTTGAATATTGTGCACCTTGACTCAGGCAAAAAACCTAAAGTGTCCTAGTTCATAGGTTGGATATTGTGCACCCTAACTCAGGGCAAAAGCCTAAGTTGAGGGTGGCTGGTGTAAGGAAAATCACATAAAATGAAATGGATGTTAGTGATACATGAAAGGGGGAGGGGGAATATGCCATAGGTACAAGAAAAATGCAGAAATGAGCTAAAAAGAAAAAAATGTTAAAAATCAAAAGAAATGAGCTTAAAAGTTTGAATAAAGCACCTAGAAAAGTTTGAAATAGGAGAAAGGAAGAATGAATTGACAAATAACAGTGTTGGTAGGGCAAAAGTGTAGAATAACGCAGTATCAAGGAGGGTTATTAGTCACTATGTTCCTAAAATATCATACAAAAGCCCCCTTAGCCTATGTTACAAGCCAAGAAAGTCCTATAGTGATCCTAGTCCAAGTAGTCGAAGGTCATAGTTGTGAGTATAGGGGAAAGAATATGGTATTGAGCATAATATTTGAATATTTATTGTGAGAGTGAGTGATTTTAATCATTCCTGAGCATAAATGTTAAGGATACTATTATGAGTGAGATATGAGACTTCTTTTTGTGAGGGCACCTAAGAACACTGCTGATTATAGGCTATTTCAGTGATTGTGGTTTATCTTTGGTTACCTTGCTTGTCATAGTTGCACTATCACATATATAGATTTGTGTTGGTTTGTTTGATGACTATCTGATATACACTGATAGGTTAGTTTGGGTATTTGAGGTTGATTAAGAGATTAAGTGTGCCATTAGATTGAGTTTTGTATGTTTCTATACTACTTATGTAGACTGTGTATCTCGCTTGAGGATAAGACGCAATTCAACTTGATGGTGTTGATGTGTTATCAAAATACAACACTTTTAATGCTTAAAACTTAGGATTTTGTGCATTCTCAAAGTGATGTTAATGGGTTTGATGTGTTTTATGTTTATTTTGCAAGATTATGGGAGTCGATATGATTTTGGGAAAAAATTCTATAGAATTGCAATTTTTTAGGACATACGAGATACTTTATGAGTCGTGGATACTTCCACGAGCTATAGAGAGGCATCGTGGCTGAGATCTAATGAAGGGCCTATTTTCTGAAGTTGTATCCATAAACTGTCAGATGAGCCATAGAACATTGAACGAGTCATGGATATGGTTAGTGCCTTGAGGATCAGAATTTAAGAATTTTTTGAAGAGTTGTTAGACGAAACCCTACTGTCACGACCTGGATAGGGGGCCTAGATGTGACATGGCGAAAGAGGACCAGAAGACCCTCGATCAAGCCATCATAGCACCATTACACTCATCATCGGTTCGGAAACGCGGAAGCTAAAGCATGTAGC
>JBCEWC010021689.1:0-10355 GCA_038996855.1 Solanum aculeatissimum | reverse complement strand
GTTTCGAAAAGTCAGTTACACGCTTAAACTACTGAGACGATCTATTACACACTTATTCTTATTAAAAGTGATATTATTACCACCGTCAAACGTACAAAACCAGTTGCATAAGCCAATGTGATTTACACACGCCTGCTAGACTGTTTTTCAAGCTTACACGTGAAATTTATTTATTTATTCACTTTTTTTTTTGTGAGTCATTTTTGCCTTTATTTCTCTCTCCATTCTTACATGAATAACCCTTTTTTTTTTCTTCAGAAAAACACCAACAATGGTGGTCTTCTTCTTCCTTCATACGAAAATTAACAAAGTCAAGCATTAACTTTATCAAATTTATTCTCTTTTCTAGCCACCATCAAGCCTACCACCATTAAAATTTTCAACACCATCACTACTTGATTGCACCACACCCATCATTAAATATCATGTCATTATTCTCATAAAAAATCATCTTACCTAACCACCAATTTCATCACTCTGCAACCAAAGAAAAATTATAGTGGTCGATTTACTATCACTAATTTTGAGAAAAATTTAAAGAATTTTTCAGAGAGAACAAAGATCTATGAAAATACATTAAAAAAAATTAAATTTCTTGCAAAACCCAGCAACTTTTTTACAAAAAAAAAAGTGAAAGCCATGAATTTCTTATTTCATGTGCTCACAAGTAACAATAAAAGTAGAAATAAATTGATTAATTAGTGTTTGACTTGACGAATTTGATGGTGAAAATAATAAAATTGATTCTTTTTTTATGTCTCGCTAGAATTGTTTTGACCAGCGAACACATAAGTTGAACAACTTCTCCAATTTTTTGCAATGGATTCTACCCCTCAATCTTATTTTCTGTTCTTCTCTCCAAAAATTATCATATTATTTTCCATAAGCCAAGAAGAATGTTGTGATAAGAAAAGTGAATGAGAAGAAAAATAGGGTGGTGTGAAAGAGAAGAAGAGCACATAAAGTAGGAGAAGGGGTGGGGGTTGGGGAAAAAAAGTTTTTGACTTTTTTTTTAACCAAACGCGCCCCTTTTTCTTTGCATTTAATTTTATTTCCACGTCAGATTTGAGGGTGATAATAATATCACTTTCAATAAGAATAGGTATGTAATAGGTCGTCCCAATAGTTTAAGTGTGTAACTGACTTTTCATAACAAGTTCAGGGGTGAATTTATGTCTTTTTCCCATATATATATGTATGCATGTTTGTATAAATAATTTCTTTTTTCCCATGTCGGCAATGGTGTAAGGGCATTTGTGGTCCAAAACATAGACAACAAGGGTAGTTTTAATCCCAAAAATAGTCGAAGGGTATATTAGAGCTATTTTGAATAGTTCAAGGATAATTTTGACCCTTTTGTTGCCACGTAGATATCTATGTGGACTGCCATGTGGCAAAGATAATGGTATAAGGGCATTTGTGGTTCCTTAGAATTACGGAAGGGGTATTTTTGATCCCACAATGTAACGGAGGGTATTAGTGATCTATTTAGCATAGTTTAGGGGCAATTTTGACCCTTTTCCGTAGAAAGAAAGAAACTAATATCCTAATTTTAGGAAAAATTCGCGTAAAGTATATTTGAAAGAAAGAATACTCATCGTTTCTCTTACAAATTCAAAATGCTTCAGTAAAAACAATGAAAGAAAACAGAAAAAAAATATTCAACAACAAAGAATCCATGATGGAAAAGTATTCAAATTAATTGTAGCTTTCTTCATAACTTTTGATCACTACTTCCTTTCTTCTTCATTCTTCATTCCTTGATAAGAGAATTTAAAATTTTTAGACAAAACATAGTAGTGCTGATACGATGATGCCTTGAAATTACAAAATTGTATTTGATGGTTACATTATACAATATTTAAATCTGATTATCATGAAATATAAGATGATAAATACATATGGTGTGTTTGTTTATAGAGTGATATTCAAGATTTAATGGTAAAAATACTTTCAAATTCCATGATTATTAAGTACGTACTAAACGCATAAAATTGTAACCTAAAGAATAAGAAAGAAATGTAGTGAAATTTGATGTTATAAAAGATTTAATGGATGAGAGGAAATTGAATAGAAGAACAGAAGAGAAAAAATGGTAGAGAAGGGATGGAAGGTAGACAAGCTCGTTATTAAGACAAATTCTCTGTCATTACCATAACATAGTGAGTGAATAATTATGCTGGAAGTTTTGGATATTTTGAGTGGGAATCATTAAAGTGTTAAACGTTTAATTTAATTACTTTTATGTAATTAAAATATTGTTAGTTAGCTACATTTTAATTAAATTTTGATTTGATTTATTGGTAATTCAACTTTGAAATAAGAGATTTTCATTTTTAATAATATATTATGATTTTATTTGAATTTCTTTAATTATACGTAAAATTTGTTGTTATTTTCTATTCTATCTATGTAATTTTGAAGTAGGTATCTATTATTTTCACTTTTCACCTTTTCATATAGTGAAAACAGTGTAGCATTCCTCCCTGCCCCTCTAAATAATATTTTAAATAAAATATTTTGCCAATAAATGCTGATGACTGAGTTACTGACACACCGCAGTCAAAAAAGTCAACACAGTTTAGATATCATGTCACTTTATATAAACTTTAATCTAAATATAAAATTTGTTTAAACAATAAGATGGCCAAACAATTAATATTCATTTTATTGTAAATATGTGTCATGCGTCACCTCTTGCCAAGTGGTCAAGAGATGGTACATGACTATATTGTTAATTGTCCATGACCAAGGCAATGACACTTGATAGTCACACCAAAGGGCTATAAAAGTCTTATGTAAATAGATGAGAAAAGTGAAAAAATTAGTGGAAAAAGAATTGAAAAGAAAGAAAGTTACATTTATATCTTTTATACTTTCCCTCTCCATTTTTCTTTAACATTAGTTTTTATAACACATTATCAGCACGAAGCTCTGTTCGTTTTCAAATCGCTTTAGATAGGTAAAAAGGATAAGACTCTTATATTCATAAAAATGTCTAATATTACTAAACTTGAATTTACTGCTCTGGATATATCGGGAAAAACTTATTCATCATGGGCACTAGATGTTGAAATCCATCTAGATGTTATGGGTCTGGTAGACACCATCAAAGAAAATAATCAGGCATCCAGCCAAAATCGCGCCAAAGCCATAATCTTTCTCCACCATCATCTTGACGAGGGGTTAAAAATACAATATCTTACTCTGAAAGATCCCCTTATGCTTTGGAATAATCTATGACCACATGAAGTTGGTCATTCTTCCACAGGCGCGTCACGATTGGCTAAATCTGAGATTGATGGATTTTAAAAGTATAACTGAATATAATTCTGCCCTGTATAGGATTATATCGTAGTTAAACTTGTGTGGAGAGAATGTTACAGAACATGATAAGCTGGAAAAAATATACTCCACATTCCCTCTCGCAAATATGCTCTTGCAGCTGCAATATCGGGGGATGGGCTTTAAAAGGTATTTTCAATTACTTTCACACCTTCTGATTGCTGAGCAACATAATTATTTGTTGATGAAAAATCATGAGAGTCGGCCTGTTGGTTCTATGTCGCTCCCTGAAGAGAATCAGACATATTATAATCAACGAGAAAGAGGTTGTGGCCCCAGTTATGGTTGTGGCCGTGGTGGAAGAAGAAATTATAATCATGATGGTCGTCTTGCACCGAGAAATGACCAGCAGTATAAAAAGAAGGCTAAAAAGCAAGAAACGATGCCAAAAAGGAATTCAGAAAGCATATGTCATAGGTGCGGCGGAATAGGGCACTGGGCGCGTACATGTCGATCATCCAAGCGTCTGGTTCAGCTATATCAGACATCTTTAAAAATGAGCGATAATATTTCGGAAATAAACTTTATCGCTGAAAACAATGTTGAACCCATACATCAGACGAGTAATAATGCAGAGGCAAATTTTATATCTGAAGATAACATTGAGTCTATGCATTTAGATGTCACTGACTTTTTTGATCTCCCTGAAGGAAAAATGATCACTCATGAGCCTTCTATAGTCTAGATAACTTTCTTTTCTTTTTGTTTATGTTTGTTAATATGTTAATATTTCTTGAGTTTCTATAAATAAATCAAGTATGTAATGACTTTTGTTTAATAGTAATATTTAATTTATTTTGTTTTTGAAGAAAATATAGATATGTCTCAAATTTTATTTGGATCAATGATCAATCGTGAGGATATTTGTGTAATTAAAAGTGGAACGACTCACGTCACTTTCAAAGATGACAAATACTTTTCCTACTTGATTAAAAGAAAAACAAATGTTACTACAATCTCTGGTAATTCAAAATTGATTGAAGGCTCTGAAAGAGCTACTATATTTCTGCCTAAGGGAACGAAACTTGTTATAGAAGATACATTTTTCTCTTCTAAATCCCTAAGAAACTTGGTAAGTATCTAAGATATTCGCTGAAATGGATATCATGTCGAGACACTAAATAAAACAAATATTGAATATCTTTGTATAACCAAGAGTGTCTCAGGCCGAAAACATATTCTGGAGAAATTATCAACTTTATCTTCTGGCCTATATTATGCCGAAATTAGTACAGTTGAAGCACATTCAATCGTAAACCAGAAGTTTACTAATTTAAATACTTTTGTGCTATGACATGGCCGAATAGGTCATCCTGGATCAATAATGATAAAACGAGTTCTTGAAAACTCAACTGGCATCCATTAAAGAACGTGAAAGTTCTTACTAATGATGAATTTTCATGTGTTGCTAACTATCAAGACAAGTTATTTGCCAGACCATCACCCCTGAAGGTTGACATTGAATCCCCTGATTTTCTAGAACGTATACACGGGGATATATATGGACTCATTCATCCACCTAGTGGATCATTCAAATATTTCATGATCCTAATAGATGCATCCTTGAGATGGTCTCATGTTTGCCTCTTATTATCTCGCAACTTGGCATTTGCGAAGTTATTGACACAAATAATAAGGTTAAGGACACAATTCTCATATTATCCTATTAAGGTCATTCGCCTCGATAATGCCAAAGAGTTTACATTTCAAGATTTTGATGATTATTGTCTATCAATTGGGATAAGAATTGAACATCTTGTTGCTCATGTTCATACTCAAAATGGCCTTGCAAAGTCATTTATTAAGCGTCTCCAACTGATAGCACGTCCACTGCTTATGAAGGCGAAGTTACCCACTACGGTTTGGGGTCATGCTATCTTACATGCAGCAACCCTGGTTCATCTCAGATCGACTAACTATAATAAGTACTCTCTGTCACAATTAGTCTTTGGTCATGAGCCCAATATTGCTCATCTACGAATTTTTGGTTGTGTGGTATACGTGTCTGTAGCACCACTGCAACATACCAAGATAGGACCTCAATGAAAGTTGGGAATATATGTTGGATTTTATTCCCCGTCTATTGACTGGAGACTTGTTCACTGCTCGATTTGTAGATTGTCGATTTGATGAAGCAACTTTCCTACAGTTAGGGGGAGAGAAGGGCCCCACAAGAGAAATTCTCTGGAAAGTTTCATCACTATCTCATTTTGATCCACGTACCCGTATATGTGAGCAGGAGGTCTAGAAAATCATCCACTTACAATAAATAGCGAATCAAATGCCAGATGCATTTACTGATTTGAAACGGATAACTAAGTCACATATTCCTGCAGTGAATGTGCCTATTCAAATTGACGTCCCCAAAGGACCATCTGCTAGTGTCATAGCTTCTGAATCTCAAACACGCCTGAAGCGTGGTAGACCGTTGGGTTCAAAGGATAAAAATCTGAAAAAAAGAAGCATGAGAAATGATAAAGATAATGCTATAAAAGAATCTCATGAAGAGGTCTAAGAACTAACTAATCTTGATGTTCCTGAAGAAATCAGTGAACTCGAGATTCAAGTGAATGAAGAACTTTCAATACGTTTTTCTGGTGATGGGATAAATTTAGATTGATCAAAAGTTATAGTGGATAATATTTTTGCATACAATGTTGCACTTGATCTTATGCAAGATAATGAAGATCTTGAGCATAAATCTGTCGAAGAATGTTGACGAAGATGTGATTGACCAAGATGAAAATAAGAAATTCAATCAGAATTGAATTCACTTGTAAAACGTGAAGTCTTTGGACCTGTAGTCCAAACCTCTAATGGTGTAAAATCAGTTGGCTATAGATGGGTTTTTGTGCGAAAGCGAAATGAGAGAAATGAAATTGTAAGATACAAGGCACTCCTTGTTGTACAAGGATTCTCTCAAAAATTTGGGGTCAACTATGAGGAAACATATTCACCTGTTATGGATGCAATAACTTTTCGATTTCTCATCGATATAGCCATACATGAAAATCTTGAAATATATTTAATGGATGTGGCTACGGCTTACCTTTATGGTTCACTTGATAATGAAATTTACCTGAGAATTCCAGAAGGATTCAAATATCCTGATGCATGTAAATCTAAATCTAAGAAAATATTCTCAGTCAAATTGCAAAGATCATTATATGGTTTGAAACAATCAAGACGCATGTGGTATAAATGTCTTAGTGAGTACTTGCTAAATGAAGGTTATATAAATGATGTCATTTGTCCTTGTGTCTTTATTAAGAAGACAAAATCGAGTTTTGTTATACTCACCGTCTATGTTGATGACATAAATCTCATTGGAACTCCTGAAGAAGTTCAAAATGCAATTGAATATCTAAAGAAGAATTTGAAATGAAAGACCTCAGAAAGACAACTTTGTCGTGGTCTAAAAATTAAACATTTAACCAATGGGGTATTTGTCCACCAATCTGCCTACACTGAGAAAATTTTAAAATAATTTTACATGGACAAAGCACATCCATTGAGTACTCCAGTGGTTGTTCGATCACTTAAAGTGAATAAGAACCCGTTCCGACCTCTAAAAGAGAATGAAGAGTTTTTTGGTCCTGAAGTACCATATCTCAGTGTTATTGGCGCACTCATGTATCTTGCAATTACAACAAGATTTGATATAACATTTTCTGTCAATTTACTAGTAAGAAAGATATAACTCTTTCTCAACACGAAGAGATTGGAACGGTGTCAAGAAGATTTTGCGATACCTAAAAAGAACTATTGATATGGATTTGTTTTATACTAACAAAGATTGTACAGATCTAATTGATTATGCAGATGCAGGATACTTATTAGACCCACATAAAGCTCGATCTCAAACAGGGTATCTGTTTATATACGGAGGAACTGCTATATCGTGGTGGTCTACGAAGCAGTCAATTGTTGCCACTTCTTCAAATCATGCTGAGATAATAGCGATTCATGAAGCAAGTCGAGAATGTGTATGGTTGAGATCAATAATCCAATTTATCAAAGAAAGGTGTAGCCTGGGGAATGGTGCCAACGTACCTATGGTCATATTTGAATACAATGTTGCATGTACAGCTCAGCTAAAAAGAAGCTTCATAAAAGGAGATAGGATGAAGCATATTTCGCCAAAATTGTTCTTCAGACATGATCTCCAAAAAAGATACGTTCAAGTGATAATCCCGCAGATTTATTCACCAAAGCTTTCCCAGCCTCAACTCTGGAGAAGATGATACACAAGATTGGAATGCGGAGACTCCACCACCTTGATCGTGGCTTTTAACAGGGGGAGTAGAATACGCGTTGTACTCTTTTTTTCTTAACCAAGGTTTTATCCTACTGAGTTTTTCTGGTAAGGTTTTTAATGAGGCAGCCAGTAATGCGTATTAAGAATCTTTAGAACTTTCCGTTTACATGGACAATTAAGGGGGAGTATTGTAAATATGTGTCATGTGTCACCTCTTGCCAAGTGGTCAAGAGGTGGTACATGACTATATTGTTAATTGTCCATGTGTCACCCCTTGACCAAGGCAACTTGACAAGAAGGTGACACTTGGTAGTCACACCAAAGGGCTATAAAAGTCTTATGTAAATAGATGAGAAAAGTGGAAAAATTAGTGGAAAAGGAATTGAAAAGAAAGAAATTTACATTTATATTTTTTATCATTTCCCTCTCCATTTTTCTTTAACATTTTTTTTTATAACACATTTCACATTTTCCCTAATTGAATTTGCACTTTTTTCCATATCTGAAATACAAGTTTTACAAATATTTATATGGTTATACACGTGTAAGTGTAACGCACATGCCCAGATATTAGTATAATTAAACATTTCAATCAAACAAGTTTTCTATTGTATATTTTTCCCAAATTAATCATATGAAAAATGTTGGTGTATGTGCATTTTATTATTAAAATAAAATATTAAGTGTATATGTTAGTGGGTATAAATTAAGGTAGAATGGTTATTTGTTCTTGTAACTTATATGACCATCAGTTCTTGTAACTCTTATGGTCATTAGTTTCTTGTAACTTATATGACCATTAGAGTCTCATGTAACCATTAAGTCATGCTCTACCTCATTATGTCTTGTAACTCATGTAATCTTTAAGACATTATTCCTCCATTCATTCATCTACATTATTATTCACTTTATTCTTATTCAAGACAAGGAAGAATTCCTCACCTATAAATAGTGGTGATCTTTCTTTATTTTTTGGAGAAGAAGAAATATACAAGAAAAATGAGAAGTGTGATAAATATTGTAGTGTGTAATGAAGTTAGTGGAATGTGCAACAGTGAAAGAGAGAGTTGAGACTAATGAAAAATATTTTAATTGTTTAACTGTATTCACTATATACAAAAGAGAGTATTTATATGTTGAAGGAAGGTGTTCCTTTTGTGAAGCTTTGGACTCTTCAACTAATCCGGAGTTGTTTGAGTCATACAACATTGTTGGATTATTGTATACTGGAGGGGACAAATCAAGAGAAGTATTGTTGGATCGGTGTAGATTATGCCGCAATGGACTTGAATCTCCTTAAAAAGAGTGAGATATCCGCGCCTCAGCCTGAATGAATTTTTATTCAATTTTGTCATTTTATTTTTTCAACTGTAATTTAATGTATTGTGGTATATTACACCAACAGAAAATGATCAACCTTTACTCTTTCTTTACATTTCGAAGTTTTAACACTATATTTTGTTATTTATGAATTGATTTTATTGAGAAGATTGTCAATCATTGTGACATTAGTATCCCTGATGTTTACGTTGTCAAAATTGGTCATTTGAGATCACAAAGAATGTCCACGTTGACCTTATATTAAAGGTTTTCAAAGATAAAGTCATAAAATAACAAATAGATTGTATAATAGATATGGGGGTGTAGACACATAGCCCAATGTTGAACCTTCTTTGACTTCTTAACTTGCTTAGTAAAACTTCTGCCTCTCAGAGACTACTTTGAAGCAATCACTTTGTCCCTTGTGTGTTCCTGGGATCAAATGGAAGTTGTAAGAATATATTCATATGGTTCAATCTTATTCTGTTCAAAAGCAAGAGACTCCTTGTTTCAGAGAGTTATTCAATCACTTCATAATAATTTTCAGGTAGAATTCCTGGCTCCACCACTCTAAGATGATTGTAGCTCCGCATTTACCTATTGAAGAGAATTGGCTCACAAAAAAGTATACATTTGTGTGGAATCAGATAATATATAGTATCATAGCAAATGGTAGACACCTCTGTTTCTTAGAAAATGGCACAATGTTTGTTCTCTTTTATTCAAATAACCAACATTTGCATCAACTTTTTCTACCTCAAGAGATCTGGGGACTTTTGGGATTCTTTTTTAAAGCATTATATCTTGCTTAATGTATAACTGCGATGTGTTTTACGTAGTATTTTGTACACGATAACTAGTGATTTGCTGCAATAGGAGTATGTATTTCATGTCATGTCACATGTGATAGTTTGAAATGAATAAGTTTTCTTTATGATATGCATTGTCTATGGCGTATGTCTTCTGCAAATTTAATATTGATATATCAATTTAATCAGAGGAAGGAGAGCCTTGGCATAACTGGTAAAGTTGTTGTCATGTGATCAAGAGGTCACGGGTGTGAGATGTGGAAATAGATTCAACGAAAAACATGTATTGAACATGAGAAAATAGATTCCAAGTTGTGAAACAAAACGATTCTTATACTTCATAGGCAATGCATGATGGATTGAAATCATATTCATTTTTAACTATCACATAAAACAAAATAGATATTACAAATAGGAAATCACAAATGGGCGAGACATGTATTAAACATGCTTATTCCCAAAACATCAATTTATTTAACAATCTAAAATGTTCTGCATTTGGAAGAAGGCATTAGAGAGGTAAGATTTAACAAAGACGAGAGAATTGAACAACTGTTTAGAACATCCTGCGACAGTTATGGATGTAAACATTAAGGGGATTATTTCCCATTTCCTCTTGTTCT
>JBCEWC010021688.1:0-10356 GCA_038996855.1 Solanum aculeatissimum | reverse complement strand
ACAAAAATGTTTCTTCTTGTAATTATTTCATCTGTTTTTTATTGACAAATTTAAAGAAAGAGTGATGAGATAAATATCATCCTTCACCATAGTTAATAGAATAAATCCTACATGAAAGATGGATACTATTAACAAGAGAATGAAACTTTTATAAATGAAAAAGAATAATTAAATTTAAAGTTTAATAACAGTATAATATGTGTAAGAAGAAGTCCAATGAAAATATGCTCATTCTAAACAACGATTTATATATTTTTTGGAATGTCAGATAGTTTCTCACATACAAGGTTTCATTCTCCTTTGTAAAGATTTTTAACCATTCATTTGCAACTTTGATCAATTCAGAATTATGTTGTGAAAGTTTAACCATTATAATGAGCTTTAGAACAATTGATATGGAATTAAAATTTTCACTCTTCTTCTTTCACTTTTACATTTAATTAATTATAACTTTACTTGAATGTACCATCTAATATTACGTTACTTTTAATTGCTAAAAAAAAAAGATACAAATACGGCATGCAATTTTATTTATCAATAGTGTGGATAGTCAAAGAATATATTGGAGATAAGTTAGGCAAAAAGATATCGTTCATTCAGAGAGATTCTAGAAATATGAGACAATTTTAATTTTTCAATACACTCACAATTATTTTATAATAAATTTTAATGAGCTATGGCCAAGATTATAATTTACTACTTTTGAATAATATAAAATTATATCAATTAATATGGGATACACGTGCAAAGCACGTGCCCAGAAATAGTAAAAAAAAAGCATATAATTCAGACCAGAACAATAAATGGGTTGCAAAACTTAAAAGAGTGAATCAAATTAATTATTTCACTAGTTTTGAGAATCTTTTGAAAACTGATTCATTAGACATGAGAAATTGTAAAGAATATGTAAGTCTTTTTCCATTTGTAAACATTTGAACAATACGTAAAGTAAACTAGATTATGAATTTGGAAAAGATTTAATTCTAAAAAAAATGAACTTGAAATCCCCGTTATCCCTTTAAGTTCCAATATGCTATGGCTAACTCGTCTTAATAAACGAACAAAGTCACAAAAAAGAAAAGTAAAAGATTAGCAGATACTCATCTCTTCAATCTTACTCTTAAGGATTGTTGCGAGAGGCGACAGAAGTATATGGATGAAAGAGTGTTGTATGCTCGAGCTCTAGTGATGATGATGAGTCTCGTTCAGACTCCACACGATTTTGAACGTCATGCAAAACAAAGAAAAGTAAGAGGGTAAATAGAAAAACATATTGGTCCTTTAACAATAGGCAACAATATAATCTAAACAACTACAGAATTAACTACACATAAATACAGCATCCATGGATACTAACACCAGGAAGATGTAAATATAGCAAACTAAAGGTAATACTTATTCAACTTTCATATACTAAATGGAAAAGGTATCACTGGAAATTTTACGAAGACGAACATAATTTTAATATAATCCTGCAACTTCTATGCACACTCTTCTTAGTATGAAACCAAACATAATTTAGTAACAAATATTTATAATACAAACTTCCCAAAATCAGTTCTTCTATAAGACAATAAAATTCATCAGTTGTGCCATCACATATAAATTATGGACAATCTACTGCTCAGGATTCACAAAACAAAATGAGCTTACCAACATAAATAAACATTTTGTAATACAAAAGCTCTAAAACATGATTTCTAAACAATATTCGAACAATAAAAATAAACAGATTTAAAGTCAGATTTTCACCTTTTATGGGGTAGTGACTTGGGCTTTGAGGACTCAGATTCACAACTCCTTATCGACAATAAAACGAGATTTAAACCCTATATAAACTGAAATAGAATACTTAAAAGCAAATAGAGTTTATCTCCGGTCTAAAAACTTTGTCCGTTGCTGAAAACAAGGGCATCAAACCTTTGCCAATGGCGTAAGTGCCTGAAAATTTCACTTGAAGAGGAAATGGGGATGAACAGCACAACTCAAAAAAATTAAAGAACTCTAGCTTCTAATGATACTAAATTTATTTGGTAAAAGAAAAAGGGTTGTGGGCCGGCTGGCTTTTAGTGAAAATGGACAATTAATTAGGTCAGATTTTAGACGAATTTGATATTAAAAATGGGTTGATGTCTGAAGATTTGGTCTGATTTGGGGGCTCATTTGGCCGAATTTTATGGTCTTTTCCTCCTTTAAATTTAGAGAAATTTTTAGGAAAACAAATTAATGGTCCTAACTATTGTTCCTTGGCTGTAGTTTCAATATTTATAATCTACAACTATATTTTTGGTTTGTTGTCTATTGTACTCATTTTATTTTTTGATGATTTTCCTATAAAAATAAAAATGCATCTTAACTAAATTGAGTAAGAGATCTTTTCTGATATTGTAGTAGAATAAAATACTCCTTAAAGATTTCTATTTTAGTTGAATCTTTCTATTGTAGTAACAAAATTTTTCTTTTTTAAATAAAATTAGACTTTTATTAATATAAACACATTACACAACTCATTTGGGCCTACTGTCGAAATCTGCAGAACGAGACAGACAACCTTTCCATCACATGGTCTGGCCCTAACAACATACACGAATAAGTACTACACATCCTTTTTTCTAGGGTTCCTATCTCTTCCTCTTCCTTTTTTAGAAACCCCTATCTCTCCCTATGTCGCCGCCTTGGTCAAAACTCTAGATCTCTAACTTCTTGTATCCTATTCTTCTTTCTGATGGATCCATTCTCAGCTAACAAAGGCGAGATTTTAGCTTTATTCATCTCCTCCTCTTCATTTCCTCATTCCTTTGTTTTTGCACACGTGCTCTGAGGTTCAGGGTTGACTCCACTTTTTGCTGCTGGATCTACTAGTGACAACAAGTTTCTCACTTGATGAGTGTGTTCTTCTAACTATTTTATTCGATGTTGAATATGATTTCTTACCAACTCTTCGATTTTCACAGGTGGTGTTGAGGTGAAGTGCATGGGTAGCATCATTCCCCACGCATAAACAAGTGAAGAAACTTCTTCAGGTTCCCAGTTCCATCTCTGCTTCTCCCGTTTTGTTGAGCCCCTTTTTGTTGGTTGATGTAGTTAGGTTAGATAGCTTTCCATTTTTTTATGGCCTTCCCTTCCCTTTTATATACTCTTAAGTATTGGTCTTGTAATTTGTCACGGTTGATTATCTTCCTGCTATCTGTGGCCAAGTTCCTAAAGTTTGAACATGTGACCCTTGCACTGTCTATTGCTTTGTTTGTTAAGTAATTTGCTTGTTTATTCCCCTCGTTGAATATGTGCTGAAATTGATGATTTTTATTTAGCATGCAATCCTTGATTTCCTGCACCATCTCTGAAATAGCCCAAGATGTGTCTAATATAGTAATAAAATAAATCACTCTCTAAAAACCAAATCCTTTTACCCACTCCTCATCCCCCCTCCCAATTAAACAAAATTTAAAAGTTTTTAATTTTTTCTTAAAATAAAATTATCACCCCTCTCCCCTAACCTGGCCTCCACCCCTCTACTAGCCCATCCCACCTGCCACCCTAACCCCCTCAAAAAAATTAAATTTAGTTTTTAATATTCCCTACCCCTACCCCCTACCCCCTACTCCCGCCCCCGAGCACCACCACCCCCCAATTCCTACCCAAATAAATGTGAAAAAAATAATTTATTTTTCATGAAAAAAAAATTCTCAAACTGTTTATTCATCTTAAATGGGTTGGGTATCCATTTTTTATCCATCTTAAATGGGTTGGGTATCCAACTCATTTAAAATGGATTAATTTGGATAGGTACTCATATAATATACCCATTTTGCCACCTCTATATGTGACTCATCATTATTTTAGAGAATTCAGAATCAAGTATAAAATCTTTCAAATTTCTTGTATTCATTGTATATCTTCGTTGTATTCATTATGAATCAATTGTATTCAAATGCTACCATATTTTTCGTATATACTTTTTTTTTGTAATGTGGATTTCTATTGCATAACTTATTAAAACATAGGGTCCTGGCTATTGCCATAGGGCATGTTACGTTCCACTATGTTATAAATAGTTGTTTAGTTGGGCCACATCCGGGCCAAGAAGGAAATATTAGTAGATTTTTTTATCCTAACACAACTAGTTCCTATGATGTTTTCTTCCACCTGATTTTGTACAAACATAACTAGTTCCTAAGGTGTTCTAAATCATTTGTAGAAAACTTTGGGCATGGTATTACCTGGAGCACTCCGGTTATAGTATTGAAAATCCTCTATTCAATAGCAGTTAAGATTAAACATATAAGACGCAGCAATAGATATTATCATAGAAAATTTAAGTGCTAGTCTGGTAACTATAGTCCAGTCCCAAAGCAATGTGAAACTATAACTCACTATAAAAACCCCTTCTTGCTCAAGGGGGAGCCTCCATGGAACCTGACCCTGATACCATGTAATGATATAGTACTTGGGTCTATTGGTACCATGTAAAGATATGGTACCTAGGTCTAACTTAGTGTACCTCAAAAGTTAGATCACAAGAGAAAGATTGTCCAAGCCTATATAAGTAAAAAGTTCATTCCCCAACCAATGTGGGACTCTAACTCACTCTAATACCCCATTCACACTCAATCCTAACTGGAGCATGGGATGGGAGACCAAATAGGGATGCACCATAAATGGACTTAAGCATTCCTCCCCTCGTGACCTAGCTTTAGGTGTTGAAGTGCCATATCACTACTTGATTTCACAACCATTTCCATTTGGACTCCAGGTCCACACTCCAATTGGGCTTGGACGTGGAGGTTGATATTTGAGCGAGTTAGAGTTCCATATTGGTTGGGAAATAAACTAGTAGTCTACTTATATGGACTTAGGCAATCATACCCTAATGAGATAGTTTTAGATGTTCAGTTAGGCCAAAGTGTCATATCTTTACATGAACTAATTTAATTCATGAATTGACTAAACATCATTATACTCATAAGCACGATATAATTATTTTGAGCAATATATATTATTTGTCCTTTGATTTCTTAGTGGGTAAAATTCATTATAGGTCCACATATCTAGTTGATTAATTATTCACAAAGATCTATTTACTTCGAAGATTTCTCTAATAAAGTTTTATACTATTTAATGCCAACAAGAACAGAGATTCGCTTTAGGTAAAAAATTTGATGTCTTGGTATAGGAATGCCAGATGCTATGGTTATGGATATCATCTCCTGCATTCACTTGAAGTTGGTTGTTCAATGTAAACTTTTGTACAATAATACTAAAGTTATGATGTCTGATCTTGAATTTTCCATAATACTGTTCCAACGTCAAAAACACTTCTATGCAACTCATCTATTTAGTACGAAATAAGTGATTTTATACAGCGAAAAAAAAAACTTCTACCCATCATGTACTAAATAGATGAGTTGTGTAGAAGTTTTTTTTTTTTGATGTTGGAACAGTATTATGGAAAATTCAGGATCAGAAATCATACCTTTAGTATTCTTGGACAGAAATTTACATTGAATAACAAACTTCAAGGGCAAGCGGGAGATGATCTCCAGAACCCTAGCACCCGACATTTGTATACTCTCTAATATGTTATTGTGTTCCTCTGCTCCGTTGCCATTTGTCATGCCCTTGATTCTTTCTAGTCTCTTTTTCGAGTCTAGAAAGGAAGACAACAAATATTTTACCTAAGGAGAATCATTGCTCTTGTTGGTGTTAAATAGTATAAAAATTTATTAGAGAAATCTCTGAAGTGATTCGCCATATCATTGTGAGCAATTAATGAACTAGATATGTGAACCTATAGTGAATCTTTCCCAAAAAGAAATAAAAAGATAAATAATATGTATTGATAAAAATATTTATATTCTGCTTAAGAGTACATATGCATTTAATCAATTCATGAATTTAGTTTATGTAAAGATACGACACTTTGCCCTAACTCAACCCTAAAAACTAGCTCATTAGGGAAGAATTGCCTAAGTCCATATAAGCAGACTACTAGTCCATTTCTCAATTGTTGACATCCCGAAGGCGCAACGTCGTGACAACTCACAAAAAAAAAATTGAATAAAAGAATTTAAAAAAAATAATTTAATTTTAATTTAGAGTCACCACCTAATTTTAAGGATAATTAGGAAACCAATTAATATTTACAAAAATAGTCTACGAACCAAAAATTTCTGAGTAAGGGGTTCAAGTTATTCCGAAGGGAAGGTATTAGCACCCTTCAGAATCCACAACTGCGGGTCTCGGCTGAACTCATTTTTTCAAATTGAGGAGGAGATAAATAATATAACACAAGTATAATAATCATGGAATATACACAAAAATATAGCATAAATAATAATATAAAAAACACTCTAAAATATTTCTAACGTCAATAATATACACAATAATGAATAAATAAAGAATGAATTAACCTAAATTAAATTTTTTTCGTCTTTTTTAAATGGGGAGGACTCGAAATCCGACGGACAGATTTGTCATTGGCCAAATTTAACAAACAAAACAAAAAAAATTACATAACATTTTTGAATTTTAACGTGTAATAAATATTAACTTAAACTAAATTTGTCCGTCTTTTTAATGGGGAGGCCTCAAAATCCGACGGATAGATTCGTCATTGGCCAAGTGTAACAAACAATATATATATCTGAAACTAATATTTTTCTAATCTTAACATATAACAAGTATTAATCTAAACTAAAATTTTCCGCCTTTTTGAATGGGGAGGCCTCGAAATCCGACGGATAGATTCGTCATTGGCCAAGTATAACAAACAATATACATATAAACTTAAACTAAAAATTCAAATTTAAAAAATGAAATAAGTATCAATCTAAACTAACTTTTTTTGAATTTTAACGTGTAACAAATATTAATTTAAACTAAAATTTTCCGTCCTTTTTTTAATGGGGAGGCCTCGAAATCCGACGGATAGATTCGTCATCGGCCAAGTATAACAAACAATGTACATAACTTAAACTAACATTTTAAATTTTAACATGTAACAAATATTAATTTAAACTAAAATTTTCTTCCCTTTTTTAATGTGGAGGCCTCAAAATTCGACGGATAGATTCGTCATTGGCCAAGTGTAACAAACAATGTATACTAAAATTAAACTAACGTTTCTAAACTTTAAAATATAACAAATATCAATCTAAACTAATTTTTTCATCTTTTTTAAATGGGGAAGCCTCAAAATCTGACGTATAGATTCGTCATTGGCCAGGTGTAACAAACAACGTATATGAAAAAGGAGTAACAATAATGGAATAACATGCCAAAATGGGAAACAGTAACAAACTATTAATCCAACTATATTAATACGTAATGTAATAATAATGATAAAATAAATATACGAAATAAACGCTAGAGATGTTAACACTACCAAGATCTTATGAAACTAACAATGGATGATCAACTTATGAATAAAACAAAAATGAATGTACAGATATCATAAAAACATACAATCGAAATAAGAAATGGAATCATTAAAAAAATAATATATAAAAAAGCATATATACACTTCAAAAATTAATAAAGTAACCATTTCAATATTAATGAATAACTAAAAGCGCTTGAGCTTACCGGTTTTTGTTATTGTCGTTGCCGTGGTACTCCGATTTGGACAGTGTTTGGTGGTTGATTTTTCCGGCGATCTTGGCTATGTGAAGGATTAGGGAGGTGCGGTGGACTAATTTTTGTTGTTGGCCGGTTGGTTGTGTGGGGGTTAGGTTTGTGGCGATTTGGGGTTGGACGGAGCAAAAGGGGTCTGCCGGCTATTGTTGGTGGCTATGGTGCCGGATCTTCTGGGGGGTAGGACGGTTTAGGGGTGACGGTTTCCGGCTGGCTTGGGGTTTTTTCGGTGGGGTTTTGGGTAGGGGTTTGTGGTGCGTTTTCCGAAGTCATTTTGGTGGTGGGACAGCGAGGGCGAGAGAGGAGGAAAAGGGGCTGCCATGGCTGGGGTTTCGCCGCCAGTGAAGAGAAAAGGGGCGACGGGGGTGCGTCTGAGTGACGTGAAGTGGAGGCGTGGTGGCTGTCGGCAGGGCTCGTGGCAGTGGTGTCAAGAAGGGAGAAGGGTGAGGGTGTCGGGGTCATCTGGTGGGATAGTTTCAGGCGGTGACAGGGTTGTTGTTGAGGCTGGTGTGCATTACTGGCGAGAGAGAGGCTGCCAACGTGGAGGAGATGAAAGGCAATGGTGGTTGCTAACTAGTTCTATGCATGGTAGTTGTCACCGGATTCCGGCAAAGGCCGCCAGAACAGTAAAGAAGAAAGAGATAATGTATTTTATTTTTTTCAAATTAAAATGCCTACTTTGTTCAATCATGACAAAAACGTAGAATATATACACATACTTTTAGAAACCTAATGGGCTGAAATACGGGCCCAAATATATATCTGCGTATAACTTTATCTGCTTAAAAATAACAATATTAATAAATAAATTATTAGACTGTGCAAAAATTATAAAATCAAACTAATTAAAATTCTAAAATTTTAAAAAATATGAGTAATTATCAAAATATTAATCTAAAATTGTCAAAAAAATGTATTTTAAACTATTTAGACAATAATAACACAAAAATATGAATTTTTTAAAATGACGGGTCAAAATTGGGTGTCAACACCAACCAATGTGGAATTCTAACTCCTGCCTACACGCGCAAGCCCCAATTCAAGTATGGACATAGAGTCCAAATGGACATGGTTGTGATACCATGTAATGACATGGTGCTTCAACATCCAAAGCTAGCTCAAAAGGGGAAGGTTACTTAAGTCTATACAAGGTTCATCCCTATTCGTGCTCCCGCTTCGCGCTCCAGTTGGGTTTTAGTATGAATGGGGTGTTAGAGTGGGTTAGAGTCCCACATTGTTTGGGGAATGGACTGATTTTCTTAAATGGGATTGAGCAATCCCCCTCTCATGATCTAGCTTTTGGGGTACGTTTGGTTAGACCCAAGTACAGTATCTTTACATGGTATCAGTAAACCCAGGTACTATACCTTTACATGGTATTGGAGTCAGGTTCCATGGGGCTCCCCCTTGAGCATGAAGGGGGTGTTATAGTGAATTATAGTCGCACATTGGTTGGCGATGGCATTGTAAATACTAGACTAGAACTTAAATTAGTTATGACAGTATCTGTTGGTCTATCTTATGTGTTTGATCTTAATTTAATCTCCATTCCCTTAGCTAACTTTTAGGGTTGAGTTAAGCCAATGTGCTATATCTTTACATTTTATATTCGTTGTATAAAAACACTTATTTCTATTTGGTCCTATTTGATACCACTATAATGTACCATATTACAACAAATAAAGGATTTAGTCGCAATAATATAATTATTTATATTATATTTAGCGACAATAATAAATATGAATACTTATAACTAATATTTTACATAAATGTCGCTAAAGACTTTAATGACTCTCGATATAATGCCATTAACCTAACTACTGCTAAGTGTTCAGTAGGAGCCTGAAGCAAGAGATCTGGGAAAGAGACCACATTGAAGAAAGGCCTAAGTTGAAACTATGTACCATAGTTTGAGCAATCATAACTTATCACTGTTGCCGCTAAAAGGAAAGTCTATTGGTACTAAATATCTTTTTTATTGTATTACTGAACCTAGCTCCTCTGAGAGACTTGCTAAGGACATAGTCTTTTTTTTTTATCTTTGTCAATCATCAAAACATAATTTCAGCTCAGCTCAACACAAGGAGAAAAAAAAAAGGTCATAGATTAATCCGTCATGTTTGTTATGCAGGATATACAGATATGACAATATTAGGTACTTAGAAAAAGGACAAATGCTTCTTCAAATCAACAAGGAGAAATATAAGCAGAATATTGAGAGTAATAAGCCTCCGAAAAATCAGAGTTTACCTTCAATTACTAGCTGAGTTGTCCAGCTATTTAGTGTCATATATACTTAACAATTCCTTCTTTTGATAATTCTCTCTTCACAAAGTGATGGAGACTAAAGCTTTCTTCAAACATGGTGTTTGTGGGTCTTTCTCCAGTTAATACCTCAAATATTATAATTCTAAAATTGTATATATTATCTTCATATTATGTCATATCATCATATTATATTATAGATTAGGAACATTGATCCTATAAAATTGGCTTGCAAATTTCATTTAGACATTCCAACTATGACTTGTTTCGATTGAGCATCCGAACATATGATAAAATGTTCCTATTAGACACTTTCAGTTCAAACTTTGAATTTTTTCTTGCGTGTGTTCTCAAGTTCTTATTACCTTAGATAAGTTAACCACTTAAAATATGTCATTTGGTTTCATCTTACGCATTAACCTCAATAAGTCATAACACCTCATGTTTGCTCCCCATCTT
>JBCEWC010021687.1:0-10357 GCA_038996855.1 Solanum aculeatissimum | reverse complement strand
CACATTGATAATTTAAACCTTCCAATGGAATTCATGTAAATTCAAGTTCAATTTCACCTTTAAAACATCTTTTGGAAAAATATTCATGCATAACTCAAGGGTAAAAGAACATGCATAAATTTATCATAATCAAACCCTCACAATTTCATGAAATTCAACCTCAAAATATCAATTAAATCACCTAAAATCTACAACACTCAAGTCCCAACAAGAAATTCATTAAAATTTAAGAACCCATAACTAAAAGAAATTGAAATTCATAATTTAAAAGATTAGGGTTCTTGGGTCTTCAAGGATGAAAGAGATACTTGAATCAAATCCCACATACCTCTTATACAAGCAATAAATTGAATAAAGGTGCAAACATCCAACGTTTTCCCCAAATTTCCTTCAAAGCTTCAACAATGGTGTTCTTGGTGCTTGAGAGAATTTGGTGAAGTTTAAAAGTGTTAAAGATATATGAATGAGGGTTATAGTTATATCCAATAGGTTTAAGGGACTTTAGGAAGCCTATAAGGTCCTAGGGATCAACCAAATTACAACTTAACCCTTAATGAGGCGGAAAAATCAATGAACCTAGGGCCAAATGGAGGCCCAAATGGCCCATTCGGCCTTTAACAGTCCGTCTAGGTGCTCCATAAGAGTTTCCTTAGTCAAATACACAGCCCATAGCTTGTCCAAGGCTCTTCCCAACTTGATGGACCACCAAACGGTCCGTTTGAGGTCTCACGGACCGTGGGGTGGTCCGTGGACCTTACCTTAGTGTTTGGGGTGGTTCTTGGCCACCACATGCTCTCTGGACCACTTGAAGGAACCTCACACGGACCGTGACAAGTTTCACAGACCGTCTCCCATGCCTTGGGCCATTTCCAGGGCCTATCCCGAATGTCTTCCGAATTGCAGGAAGTCCTACTCTTTTGGCCATAACGTCCTCATCCGAACTTGGAACTGAGTGAAACCAGTTGCGTTGCAAATTTAATTCAAAGAGCTTGAATTTGATATGTAGTATCCCACATGGTTCATCCCACATAGAAAGTTGTGACCGTTTGAAGTATACTGCCAAAACTGTCCTTCTAGGCCACCAACTAGCCCGTTTTGCGTTCGGCCACTTAAACTCAATCCGTGGCTACCAAAACTCAACCATGACTAATAGTACACTATATAAGGCCAACCATTAGGAGATTTTGAAGTTTTTTGGGTTGTTACACTAACCAACTCTCCTCAAAATCTCAAATGGGCTAAAGTATTTGGGAATGAGCTTGCCCGTCTTCCCAAATCTCATCACACCCTTCATGGGTGAAATCTTTAACCAAACACTGTGACCAACAGAGAACTCCAGAGGTGTTTTCCTCTTGCCAGCATAGCTCTTCTAGAAGCTCTATGCTATCAAAAGCCTACCCTGAATCAAACGAATCCAATCCATGGCATCTCTAAGTAGGTCCACACTCAACACATCATCAGAAACTAAGTCAAAGAATCCAATGGGTGATCTACACCTTTGGCCATATAAAGCCTCAAATGGTGCCATCTGGATGCTGGAATGGTAACTATTATTGTATATGAACTCTATCAAAGGTAGGTGTTGGTCCCATCAGGCACAAAAATCGATCACACAAGCCCGTAACATGTCCTCCAACGCCTGAATGGTACGCTCAGACTGACCATCTATCTGGAGGTGGAAAGTTGAACTCAAATCCACTCTAGTACCCAAAACATGTTGTAGAGCCATCCAAAAATGAGAGGTGAACACATATCCTATGTTGAACACTATAGACACTGGAACACCATGCAATCTGACTATCTCTTGGATATACAACCTAGCTAACTACTCTCCACTTTAGCTAGTATTCACCTGTAAAAAGTGAGCCGAATTGGTCAAACGATTAACCACTACACAAACTGAATCAAACTTGCCAAAAGCCAGGGGAAAACTTGTAACAAAGTCCATAGTCACTCTCTCCCACTTCCCCTCAGGAATGGGCATCTTTTGCATCGATCCACTGGCTTTTGGTGTTCATACTTGTTGGCAATTCAAACACTTTGCCACAAATTCAGCTATGTCCCTTCTTATCCCAAACCATTAATAATGTTGTTTTAAGTCATGGTATATCTTAGCCACACTCAGGCGGATGGAATTCCTAGCACAATGGGCCTCATCAAGTATCAGCCTCACCAATCTCTCACTTTAGGCACTCAAACTCTACCATTTATCCTCAAAACACCCACAGAATCAATAATAGTTGCCTTGGCTTCACCCCTCAACACTGTCACTAATAAATCATAACCTAGGGTACTCAAACTGATGAGCACATATCTTATCAAATAAGAAATATTTAGCCTCAAACAAAAGCAAAAACACTATGGGGAGGAGAAATATCCAAATGAACCATTTGTCTAGCTAGCGGCTGAACCTCTAAGGCTAGGGGGCTCTCCTTAGCCCTCAAGAATGCCAAACTCCCCATACTAGTAGCCTTTCGGCTCAAAGCATCAGCCACAATATTGGCCTTCTCGGGGTGGTATAAAATAGAGATATTATAGTCCTTTTGTAACTCTAACCATCTATGTTATCTTATATTTAAGTTAGGTTGAGAAAAGATATATTTGAGACTCCAGTGATCGATGAAGATCTCACAATGCACCCAATAGAGATAATGTCACCACAACTTCAACACAAATACAATCGCAGCCAACTCCAAGTCATGGGTAGGGGAGTTTCTTTCATGCACCTTTAACTGTCTAGAAGCATAAGCTATCACCTTTCCCCTCTGCATCAATATACCACCCAAACCCATGCCAGAAGTATCACAATATACTACAAATGGAACTCAAGCAAGAACAGGTATCGAGGTCAACAAATCCTTAAGATTTTGAAATCTTGCCTCACAATCACCCGACTACTAAAATACCACAACTTTCTAAGTCAATCTAGTCAATGGGACTACTATAGAGGAAAACCCTGAACAAACCATCCCTAATACCCCTCCAACCCAAGAAAACTCTGAATCTCGGTAACATAAGTAGGCCTAGCCCACTCACGAATAACGACCACTTTAACTGAATCCACTATAATACCCTCTTTTGACACAACGTGCCCAATAAAAGAAATGGACTCAATCCAAAACTCACACTTAGAGAACTTTTCATACAACTTCTCATCCCTCAATCTCTGAAGTACAGTCCTCAAGTGCTGAACATGATCGACCTCGCTCTTGGAATAAACCAAGATATCATCTATAAGTACAATCACAAAGATGTCCAAGTAGGGTTTGACACTCAGTTCATTAGCTCCATTAAAATAGTAGGGGCATTAGTAAACCCGAAAGATATTACCACAAACTCATAATGCCCATAATAGGTCCTAAAAGCTGTCTTTAGGATAATAAACTCCCAAACTCATAATTGAGGATAGTCGAACCTCAAATTGATCTTGGAGAATACTGATTCACCTTGTAATTGTTCAAAAATATCATCAATGTGAGGAAAGGGATATTCATTATTGATGATCACATTGTTAAACTGGCGATAGTCAATACACATACACATAGTACTATCTTTCTTCTTTAAAAATAATATAGGAGCACCCAAAGGTGACACACTCGGATGAATAAATCCCTTTTTCAACAAATCTTCCAATTTCTCCTTCAACTCCTTTATTTCAGTTGGAGCCATCTGATAAAGAGGAATAGATATGGGCTTAGTGCTCGGCTCCACATCAATAGCAAAATCTATATCACAATCAGGAGGAACACCTAGAAAATAGGTAGGGAAGACATCCATAAACTCTCTGGAAACCCTAGTGTCCTCCAAAGATGGAGACTCATGAGCGAGAATCCCAACATGAGCCAAATAAGCTAGGCATCCCTTCTCCATCATCCGACAAACACATATATAGGTAATAAATCCCTTAGGATAGGATCTAGGTGCTCTAATCCACACCAACTGAGGTAACGCTAGACAAGATAAAGTCACTGTCTTCGCATGGCAATCAAAAACATCACAAGGCAATAACCAATCAATACCTAATATCATATCAAACTCCACCATATCTAACAATATCAAGTCAGCAATAGTATTTCTCCCCATAAAGGTCACAACACACCCCAGTACACTTGATTCACCACTAAAGATTCACCTACTAGAGTGCAAATACATATAGGTTCGGCGAGCGGCTCACACAAATAATCAATATTAGAAGGAAATAAGTTGACATATAAGAATAAGTAGAGCCTGGATCAAATAAAACTGAAGTTGAACAGTGGCACACTGGAATCATACTTGTGATAACTTCATCTAAAGCCTCTGCCTCAGCTATATCCAGAACAACATAACAAACTTCACGACCACCACTAGCCTTTGGGCCTCCATAGGCTCCACCCCTCACTGTGCCATATCCTCCTCTGATACCTTCCCTCCTGCTCTGAGATATGTATCTGGCTATTGGTATTGGGGCTGGACGGGATGGCTAAGATCCTAAAGCCTGTGAAAGAAGGTACACAGTGAGGACCTCGATGAGCCAAATGTCCAATCTTCTCATAATGGTAACAAGATCTAGTCTCATGCCTCTAAGATGACTTCCCTAAAAATCCACCACGCCTGGGTGTGCTACCTATCTGTGTAGGTCTGTATCTGTCAACACTATCAGATACTGGAAGAGCTACCTAAAATGCCCAATCCTGATGGCCCTACCTATGAAACTCTCGATCCTATGGCGATGTTTAGTAAACTTTCCATGTCGATGGGGTCTCTTCCCACCACCCTGTTTATCCCGTCGGATGCACTCTATCATACAAGCATGATCCAAAACACTCTAAAAAGTGCCTCCAGCCAAAACCAAAGAAGCAGTAGCCTCTTAAAGGTAACCTACCAACCCTTTAGCAAATTGTCAAATCTGTTCGAACTCAATAGGAATGTTAGATAGAGTATATTTGGACAAAGTATGAAATATAGCCTCATAGTTTGAAACTAACATAAAACCCTGTTGTAGTCTATCAAACTTATCTCGGCAAATATCTCGAAGGCTATATGGCATGAACCTCTCCAAGAATATCTCTGTGAACTGTGCTCATGTCATAGTTAGGGATCCAACAAGCTGACGAGCCATAACTGACCTCCACCACTTCTTGGTAAGGTCAGTGAGATGGTGTGAAGTGTAGGCAACCCCATAGAACTCCATGATGGCCAAATTACACAGTCGGTCCTGACACTCAGATAAGAAGTCATAAGATATATCTCTTATGGTACCATCAATCCTTGGGGGAGCTAATCTAACAAACCACTCAAAACGCTTCTACTCCATTGTAGACATGGCTGGGCTAGCTAAAGGTGCGGCACCATAAGCAAGAGAGGTGCAACAGATGGAGCAATAACCTAACTCTGTAATTGGGAACTCGAACTCGGTCTAGATGTCAGAGGCAAAACCACAACAGTCATAGGAGAACCTAATGGAACCAAAGAAGGACCAACATCAATCATACCTTGCTCAGAGAGGGATATAGAAGGTCGAATCAGTGATGTAGAAACTCGTAAATCAATAGTAGTTGTGGCGGAAGGTGTTCCCTCCAATCTAGCCAACAATCGCAGAAGTAGCTCCTAAACTGAAGGTCTAGGGGCTAGAGTTGAGGGTGGAGGGATAGGATCTATAGGCCTCTCTGACTCATATGCAGGGCCCGGAGAAGCTAACCTCAACTATCCTCTTAGTGGAGCTGCCCCTCTAGCAGATCCTCGACCTCTAGCTCTATATCGAACTCTACCTCAACCACGAGTGGGAGCCATATAAGGATACTCAAGCTTTCCCACAGGTTGTTGAGAACTCGTAATTTGCATATGCAGAAGGCATTGATTAGACACTTTCAAGTCATATGATATGAAGAAACACATGAATTAGAATCAAGTTATGAAAATTCTTCCTATCAATCGTCTCGTAGCCTCTGAAAGATAAGTGTGGATATCTACATACCAATCCATGAGACTTTAATAAACACCTTGCTCTTGACTCATGAGCCCAACGAACCTAGTTCTCTAATACAAAAGTTGTCACGACCCAAAATGAATCGCAACTAAAGGAAAATGAAATAAAGAGAAAATATATTAATATAGCATAAGAAACTCCCAAAACATGGTGTCATGAGTACAAAAAAATCTAAATACAATACTAAAGAGTAGAATATAATTGTCTCAAGTAAATACAAGGTTGTGTCATAATATCTGACATATAGTCTGAAAGATAGAAATAAAAGAAAATCCCAAAGATCGATAATGACCAAAGTCTGAGTCCACCATAGGGATTTGAATGATATCCATATACTCGGGTAGAGTGATCAGCTACCCTGTCCTGAACCGTGTACGATCTATAGCGAGGAAACAAAGTAGAAGTGAGTACATCAAAATGTACTCAGTAGGTTCAACCAACTAGGTAAGAGAAATCAAACAAGTATGTAATAATAAGAGAATCCTTACACCTGCATCACAAGGCTAGTACATAATAATGTAACCGAAGATAATGATAAATATAACAATAGTCAATTATGCAATACATATGAAATGTATGGATGCAATAACGTCACAAGCCATTAATCAGGTAAAATCATGACCATCGCAGAGCTGATGTACACATCTATTGAGCCAAAGCTACCAAATAGAACTTGGGGGCATCACAAGCCATGTACTCAAATAAGTCAAGGCGTCGCAGGCCTCAGATAGAACAAGTACAATATGTGATACATGCATGCCAATGCCAACATATATAAGTATGGTGTGTGCATAGCAATTCCATAATAGATTAAGATACGTGCATACTAATGTAAAAATAGAGTAAGATATGTGTATACCAATTCAACCATAGAGTAAGATATGTGCATACCAATGCAACAATAGAGTAAGATAAAAGATGGCTCATAAGTAATAATAATCAAAGATAGCATCACAAAGGCTAGGTCAAGTCCCTCAACTAATATCACAAGTCCATTAATAATCCATACTAACATCTCTTTCTCATCAATGATCAATTCCAAACAAATCTAGGCTCCGCAAGTCACAAAACATGATTTCAAATCCCAAAATAGATTATGAATAACACCATGTTTCCACAAATCCCTTTCAAGAGTAAAATAAGTCTCACAATATCATGGAAATATCCAAAGTGCCTCATATCTTAACTATTAAATTAAATTTATTGGTAAAATTATAATGTACTCAAATTTTGGCATAACCAGATTCACATATCCATCACAATACAAACATATCAAGTTATTTACTCATAAATCAATCTACATTTACTCATAAATCAATCTATATCCTCAATTACCACATGACATACTCAATAACTCAAATCCTATCCTAGAAAGGTTAGTCGAACCTACCTCAATGCTAAAACTGTACTCGAACAAGCTTTTAATCAGCCTAAGCCCCAAAATGATTCCCAAATCCCTCAACCACTACCAAATCAGATACTATGTATTAAGAGGAGCATTTTGATACCCATATTGGCATAATTTAGGCTTAGAGGCAAAATAGTCAAAACTAGTGCTAAAATTCAAAAGTCTCAAATTTGGAAATTGACTTTAAAATCGAGTTTTATGTAAAAAATAGAGTATGTGAGCGATAATCCCATAAAAATGAGTTTAAAATGAGTGGGAAATCAACATTCAAAGTTTAGAATTCATAGTCTAAAAATCCCCAACTTGGATATTGAAAATCATGAAATTTAAGTTAAAATCAAGATAAAAGTAAAGGAAAATGATCAAGTTAGTGTTAAAATCACTTACCCAAAATATCTCTTCGAAATTTTCTTCTCAAAATCGCCCCAAAAAGAAGCACACATGCTCTCAACTTCTCTTCCAACATTTGGATTGTCCTTTCAACTTGCCCTTCCGTTTGAGGATGAAATATGGTACTTAGATTCACCTTTGTGCCAAGACCCTTTTGGAAATACCTCAAAAAATAAGAAGTAAATTGAGCACAATGATCCTATATAATGGACAACGGTACCCTATTCAACCTTACTAATTTTTAGATGTGAACCTCAGCATAATCTTTGGCACCATAAGAAGTTTTTACCAGAAAAAGTGGGTTATTTTCATCATTCTATAAACAACCACCCATATTGAGTCAAATGGCTGATGAAATCCATATTTACTTCCTCCCATTACCAAGTAGGTATCTCAATGTCTTGGTCCAACTACCCAATCTTGCGTGTTCCACCTTCACTTGTTGACAATTTAACTACCACATCACACACATTGTTATGTCTTTCTTCATACCATTCAACCAATACACCTCTCTAAAATCTGTATACAATTTAGTGGATCCCAGATGAATAGAATACTTAGAGTTATAAGCGTCATCAACTATCTTCTCCATTAGGCGATCTATATGAGGGACACAAAAATGCCTTTGGTAACGAAGCAGTCAATCTCCACCTTGTGAGAAGATCGCAACCTTCTTTTCAACTACCAACTTCTTCGATTCAACCAAAGTAGAATCTATGTCTTGTTTGTCTTTAACCTCCACTATCAAAGATGATTCCACCCTATTTTGCACAAGTACACCACCATTTTTCAAAATTTAGCCTTACACCAAAATGAGCCAAGCAATGCACTTGTTTGGCTAACTCTTTCTTTCCATTCTCAACATGTGCAACACTACCCATAGACACTCTACTAAGTGCATCGGCCTCAATATTAGCCTTGCCGAAGAGATACAACACAATCATATCATAGTCCTTTAAAAGCTCCAACCACCCCATTTGCCATAGGTTCAAATCCCTTTGGCTTAATACATATTGTACACTCTTGTAGTCAGTGAATATGTCAACATACACCTGATATAGATAATGTTGCCAAATCTTCAATGTAAATATAACGCCCAATAACTCAAGATCATAAATCGGGTAGTTCTTTTTATGAACCTTCAATTGTTTTGAGGCATAGGAAATAACTTTTCCATGTTGCGTTAAAACACAACCCAAGACTAGATACGAGGCATCATAATAAACAAAAAAAACATCCAGACGTTTGGGAAATGTCAAAATAGAGGCTGAAGTAAGAAGATCTTTCAACATTTGGAAACTTTTCTCATATTCGTTAAACTATTAAAATTTCACCTTTTTTAGGTAAACTTAGTCAATGGAGAGGCAATGGAATAAAACCCCTCAAAACTCTTTTATAGTATCTACCCAAACCCAAAAAGCTCCTAATGTTTGAAGGAGATAATGTCCTAGGCTAATTCTTCACCGCCTACATGTTCTTTAAATCAACTCTAATACCATCACCTAAAATAATGTGGACAAGAAAAGCCACATTCCTTAGCAAAAACTAACACTTACAAAACTTTGCAGAAAGTTGCATATCTCTCAATGTTTGCAACACAATCCTCAAGTGGTCTTCATGTTCCTTTTCAACCCGTGAATAGACCAATATATCATCTATGAACACAATGACGAACATGTAAAAATATGGCTTGAAGACCCTATTCATCAAATCCATGAAAGCGGTGGGAGCATTTGTTAGTCCAAATGACATAACCAAGATTTCAAAATGACCATACTGAGTTCTAAATGTCATCTTTAGAATGTTATCCTCCTTCACCCTCAATTGGTGATACTTAAGCCAAAGATCAATCTTAGAGAAGTAAGTAGCACCTTGTAGTTGGTCAAATAGGTCATCAATCCTCGAAAGTGGATACTTTTTTTGATAGTCACCTTTTTCAATTACTGATAATCCACACACATCCAAAGTAAAACATCCTTCTTTCTTACAAGCAATAGGGGAGAACCCCACGGAGATACACTAGGCCTTATGACCCCTTTATCAAGCAAGTCCCTTAATTTTTTGTTCAATTCTTTCAACTCCACTAGGGCCATTCAATTTGGAGGTATAGAAATAGGTTGAGTGTCGTGTAAAAGATAAATTCAAAAGACAATTTTATTTTTGGGAGGAACATCGGGCAAGTCATCAGGAAAGATATTTTGGAATTCATTACCTATATGAACCTAATTAAGAGAAGGAACCTCAGAATCAATATCCATAACCTAGACAACATGATATATGTTGTCACAACCCGGATAGGGGCCTAGATCTGACATGGCGAAGGAGAACTCGAAAGTCCTCGATCAAGCCATCATAGCATTATTATACTCATCATCGGTTCAAAAGAGCGGAAAATAAACACATAACATGTAAATTCTAGGGAATTGGGGACTTGGGATTCAAACTATGGGGACATTTTCAGGAATGGGATAAACATGAGTTCACGTAACGCATATCAAAAATCTCTAAGGGAACGGGAAATAGGAATTCAACTATAAGGGCACACCGGGATTATGGGACTTACCACATAAGCACATAGTCATTCAAATCCC
>JBCEWC010021686.1:0-10357 GCA_038996855.1 Solanum aculeatissimum | reverse complement strand
TTTTTATGGAAAAATATTTAAATGAGTGGGGGTATTTATAGTTGAAGAATTATATTAATTAGTGGTTAATAAAAAAATAAAAATAAAAAGCCAAAATAGTCGTTTGGCAACGGCTAGCACGTTGCAAATATGTTTTGACCGTTGGGGGTGGGGCCCCCAACGGTCCAATTAGAATTTAGTATTAAAATTAAAGAAAATTATTTTTAACAGGAACCGGTATTACCCGGTAATTTTCCCCCTTCCCTTCCTAGTTCCCCTCCCGGTTCCCCCATCCCGGTTGCTATACCGGCATACTACCGGACCGGGTCCGGTACCGATAAAAAACCGGCATGAACCGGACCGAAACCGGTAGATGCCGGTTCTATTGCGTACCTTAGCAGCAACCAAAACACAATACAAACAATCCTATCACAGCTAATCCAAACGGCAACACCCATATTCAGGCGAGAAGAAAAAATGAGCGAGAAGAAGAAGCATGAGATCGAAAAACGATTACCTTTTTGAATGCAACGAACGAGACGACGACAAATTGAAATCGAGACTTGCACCACAGAAGCAGAAACCCGGTTGGAATTTTAGTGAAAATAATTTGAAGTCTGGAAATGGTTTCTAGCTGATTCTTTCCTTTTTTCTGTTTTCGCAGCTGAAAATATCATTCAATTTATAGGGAAATTCGGGACAGAAAAAGGGGAAGAACCGAGAGATTTTAGGGATTTGGAGTTGAAATTTTGAATCAAAATCTTTGAAATCAAATCAAAGATTTTGAAATTCAAATGTTTCAAAAGATTTGGTGATCGTTTGGTCATGGCAAAGAACCAAAAAGTCGCGTCCTTCACCTAATTTTGAGACTTTTTGCTGCCTTGGTCCGCCATTTTCGCTGACAGATGAAGACGTGGGTCGCGTATGAGGATGAGAGGGAGACGAGAGAGATGGGAGAGAGGTGCGTAAGGGTTGAGGGAGATGACGAGGGAGAGGGGAGCATCAGGTTCGGGTCTCTGTGTGTGTGTTGTTGTGAGATATGTGTGGATGTGTGTATGTAATGTGTGTTTGTTTGCTGAAGATAAGGGGATTGGGCCGGATTTGGGCTAAATAATTGGGCCAAATGGAGGGAATTTTGGTGTGGGTCGGGAGTTAATGTGGGCTGAATTGAGGGGAGTATATTGTTGGCTGAAAAATAGAAGCTGGGTCGGTTATGTGCCTTTGAAATTGGGCCAATTCTTTGTCCAAAATGGGCCAAGTATGTCTGAAAAATGACCACTTGAATTACAAATGTGGCCATTTAAAATATGGTCAATTTTAGAAAAATTGATTAAATTGATCACGAGACGAAATTAATACGAATTAATTGAAGAGCTTTAAAATGTCAATCAACTTAAAATAATTAGCTTAATTACGAAATGATTATTTCTAGAAGTGATTATATTAAAATAACAGAAATTCTTATTGAGAACTTGATGAAAATATTGAAAATGTGACATAAAGTTAAAATACGCGACATTTGAAATTAAAAATGTATAACATAGAGCATATATAACATAGTTAGGAATAAAAAATTTAAACTCCAAAAATCATTAAAAAAATTTGCATTTCGAAAGATAATTATTCGAAATTGTTTAAAATTAAACGCTTAATATTTAATTCGTATTGTGGAGGGTAAAAATTGAGTGTCAACAACCAACACGCGGATCCCTATTACAAAGGGCTCCCTCATATTCCCAGCCAAGTTTTAGTGGTTTGTGGTGCGCACCCGCTTGAAACCCACCTTAAATGACAACACCCTCCAGTTATCGTATGACTCACTAGTGGCATGTCTTATTGCCCGCTATCCTATTAATGTGGGCCGAGTCATTGCTACTGAGATAAGGGACAGGGCATTGAGTGATAGGGTTGCCTTCCTATTTACCTTTTTGATTAGAGGCCTTTGCAGGTGGGGTCATGTCCGAATCACCAAGTATCTGGACCGAAAGATTTTTCCTTCTACTATAGTCAACATCACCTTAATCAAAGATATTAACAATCCTCTTTTCCGGACCAAGTCTTAGCTATATGGTGGCCCAACTATGTTTCCTCAAGCCGCTCCACAGCAACCCATGGACTTTGAGGGATTTTCGAGAATTCCACCAATGGGTGAGACATCAGAGTAGCTCGGGGGAAGTAGTTACAAGCACTTATGGCACCAGGATATGTCTATGTCCCCTATGAGTTTCTGGCCAGGTTGGTTAATGATCATCAAAAAATCCAGGCCATAGTGGACCATATTGTTGAGCAGATGCCATAGGTGGTCCATACCCACGTGAATCAAGCTGTGGAATCACTCTGTGTTGATCTTTAGAACCGGATAGTTGTTCTCCAGAACCAGGTGAACAACATAGAGGGTTTATTCAATGTGCGATTCAACAGTTGTTCTGGTTTGGAGGAAGCCAATATTGTGAACACAGTCACAAAGATGAAGAAACAGATAGCCGTGCTCATTTCTAAATACAATGTCCCACCTCCACCTCCTCCGGCAGAGTCGCTGATGAACCTCGTTGTAGCCCCAACTCCTACATCATCTTTGGGAGATTATTGAAGTGTCCCTCCAGCACCACCGACTGCCACTATTCCACATACTGAGGGCATTGCACTGCATTTTTGGTGGGGGTAGGGCATTCTTGCCACGTGGGAGTTTTTGTTGCCATGTTTCTTCTCTCAGGTGGACTATCTAGTAGAACTGGTATGTTTAGGTTATATTGTTTGCATAAGTATGAGTCTTGATAGAAGTCTATAATAATCCATGATGTAAGTGACTAAGCCACCCAAAACTTGTATGTGCATGCACCCCATCCAATCTAACTTGTGAAATCTCTATAGAGCAATACAGACATCTTCCAGTTGGTATTTTGATAAAGTATGACTGTGTTGGTTAAAATACTAAATAGTGTAAGGTATGTGCCATGTGTGTGTGAGCCTATTTGTTTAAATTCGATTGACACGTCTGTAAACTAGAACTTGCCCGGTTAGTCCCACTAGAGCAATTGAATAACTAGATTAGGAAAGGATCCTAGGCCATTTTTGTGTGAAGCCACTCAACCTAAAATAAACTAACCAAATAAAGTTGTTCCCTTTGAACCAAAAAGTTGAGCCTGAATAAGTCTTTTCTTTGTTTTCACCCATAACATATCCCTTGACTATTTGTGAATCCTTACTTTGGCCCTGGTCTCTCCAAGGACATTATGAATCTCAATTTAGGTCAACACCTAAGTTGAGGGTGGCTACTGAGGGAAAAGCAGAAAAATGAAAAAAAGAGTTAAGTGATAGATAGAAAAGAAAAGCTTGGGAGTGAAACCACACAAAATCAAAAAATAAAAATAAATAATAAATAAATAAAGAATGAAGAAAAGTGAAAACACTCCCAACAGCAAAGAGAGTAGCGGACAATAAGACTTTGGGTGCCAAGAGTTGAGGGTTAAGCCAAAGTAGTGTCATGGAGGGGCATAGTTAGTCACTTTGATCCTAAAAATACCACACCCTAACCCGAGCCTACATTACAAGCTTTAAAAGTTCTAATGTGATCCTAATAAGGTTATTCAAGATCTAGAGTGGTGAAAATAAGGGCAAGCATATGGTTTATACTCGCGGGTCAATTGAAAATCTTTTATGAGTGTGAGTGTTGACGTTCCAGTCTTTATGTTGTATGCATATACAGTGAGTGAGACTTCTTTGTAGTGAGAGAACCATCCATACACTGTTTGGTTTCCAAACTAACTAATATTCTTTGTTTTGAGCATTTGTAGACCAACTAGATGTGATGTGATGCTTAACTAAAGCGATGCAAGTCTGTTTGGGTACATGTACATGTTAAGTTTATTTTCTGGGTGTATGTGATTGATTTAGGTATTATTGTATGATTTTAGTTAGAGGCTTGTATTTGTGTGTTGTGATGTGTGTTTTAGTCATTGCTTGAGGACAAACAATAATTCTAAGTTGAGGGTGTTGATGAGTCGTGAAAATGCGACTTCGATAAAGCTTTTAACTTAGAGTTTTTGTGAGTTCTCAAGAAAATTTATGGGTTTAATATTTTGTTTAGTGGCATTTTTCAGGAATGAGGTTGAGACATGGATTCAGACAAAAAGGAGGTTTAAAATAAAAAAAACTAGACTGATCTAGGCCTACACAGGCACCCTCATGGGCCATGTGACCTTACACGGTCTGTAGGGTAGTTGTCCAGATGACGAGTGTGCACCACAGAGTGAAAGATAACAGAAATAGACCCAAGTGAGGCTTCACAGAAGACCTCACGACTCGTGAACCTTCTCAGGGACCATGTGTCTAACCGTGGCCTTGCACTTAAGCTTTGCCAGGAGGCACTTAGAGGACTGGAACAAGATATCACCAAAGGCATAGCCTACGGAGCGAGTCACAGACCGTGAAAAAGTACACTGGTCATGTACCACGTCGTGTCGATGACGTGCCTAGAATAGTGACTGTTGACAGAGTGGACAAAATGTTCAAGTGAAACTCCAAGTGGTAGTACATGGTCCGTGAGCCATCAGATGGATCATGAACTACACCGTGGACTAACACTTCAGTTTGTAGAATCTCAAGAAGCAATGAAGGACCCAAGGCAAGTTCCACAGAACCTCACATGGACCGTGAGAACACACACAACCCGTGAATATGATCGTCTCTCTGACGTGGGACACCATGGAAAATACAAAGGATCACACAAAGTGAAGTCACATAGGACCCACCATGGGCCATGTGAAGTCTCATGGACCATGTGGTTGACCATGAAGAAAAGCAGAGTCATCACTGGAAGTGTACTAGAATGGCCAAGTAAGGACACACGGACCGTCTGACGGATCGTGAAGTGCCTCACGGTCTTTGTAGTCATCGTTGACCATGCCAAAAGCTAATTTTCCTATTTTAATTTGGATTAGGTTTTCTTTAATATATATATGTGTGTATGTATGTGTGTGTGTATTTTTAGGCCATTTTTAATTATCAAGAACTGGTGGAGACAGAGTTGAATGATAGAACAAAACTTTTAAAGGTTTTTCATCTAATTCGTGGGTTTTCATCCGCTTGTTTGTGATTGTAATCCGTGCATTGTTTGTGCATTCAATTGTAAGTTCTATTTATGATTTCTTTATCTTGTACTAACTCGATTTCTTCAATTATGTTGGGCTAAACCCACAACTAGGGTTGTGAAAACCATGATAACTAACTAAAATAGGCAAACTTGGGGTGAAATGCGAGAGCGATCATCATATACATCGTAGGAATTCTTCAATATAATTTATATCTTAATAATTTGACGCATTAGGGTAGGCCTATATTCATTGCATGCTTGAGAGGGATGTAGTGATTAGGAAAAGAATCCTATGACAAAATTCAGGGTTGTTAATCTAGTCTAAGTGCTCAAGACTAGAAGGTGAGAGCATCCTGGGGTCCATAGCAAAGGGACAAAAAGGGTAAACGTTTTGAGACTAGAAAGTGATGAACGAAATGCACCTAAGAGGTACCGGGAAGATAAATTAGGTATTAACTGGTTGCTTTACTTTGTGTATGTGATCACAATCATAGAATCCGTAAGTTTGACTATCAAAGTTGGTGTCTTGGAGACTGCAATCCTAGTCTTGCAGTTAATTGTTAAACTCTAGTCGTTACAATTAGCTAGTTGTTATTAGAATACTCTTGCAATTTAGTCTTCTTAACACATAAACCCCAGATTTACATTATGCACTTTTATGTCAGAAATAAGTATTACACTTGGAACTAAGCGCTAGTAGTTATATTCTTATGCATTCCCTGTGGGATCGACCCCATCTCTTATTGGGTTCTATATTTGATCAAGGACCGCTTTACTCTTTATTTGGAGTGTAAATTTGGGCGTAACACATAACTTTGTCCTTAAAGACAAAAAACTTTTCGAGAGAAAGAACTAAAATTCTATGATATTTGCAAAGTTTGGATCGTCAGTCTTTCCAGCTTCATTGAGTCATTTTATCTCTAGAAACTCTATGAGCTTTAGTTCAACCAATTCTTCAAATATTTGAGAAACATTAAAATCCAGAAAAAGGTATTCTTTTTCTTGCATCTCTTATAAAGTCAACTTTCAATTTTGACACTCTTGATAAGTTATCTTCACACTTTGCTTCCTGTTTTTCTTTGTAGTGAACTTCATGGGTGATGTGTTGACATTCATGGATTCCTTGTTGTCATTTTTTAGCACAAATTTGCTCTATTTCCTCTATTCTTGCTTATCCTTTCCTTTGTGAGGATCACAGATAGGCATCATATATCTTTTCCTATAGAAGACATGCTTAACTCCATGTCGTGAGTGCGAGTGGCTAAATCTTCAAAGGACATTGTCTTGATTCCTTGTAAGATGTGGAGAATCCCCCAGTGCATTCCTTGGATATACATTTCAATCGCAGAAACTTCACTAAGTTTGTCTTTGCAATTGGGCTCACATTCTTCCATCAATTTATGAAGTCAATGATTAGTTCATCCTCCCTTTGGAGAGTACTTGTGAGTTCTACCATGCTTACTATGCCCCTTGTGCTATAGAAGCGATTGAGAAACTCATGCTCTAGTTGCTCTCAATTGTCAATGGACTGAGGCTCAAGATATGTGTACCAGTCAAAGACATTTCCTTTTAAGGAGCAGATGAACTATTTGACGAGATAGTCTCCATAAGTCCTAGCATTATTACATGTCTCCACAAAGTGTGCAACATATTACTTTGGATTTCCTTTGCCCTCAAACTATTGAAATTTAGGAGGTTGATAACCGAAAGGCATTTTAAGGCGATGAATCCTTGCAGTGTAAGGCTTGGAATACATATGGGAAGACCTAGAGAAGACTTCATACTTGTCTTTGATAGTCCTTTCGATGAACTCCTTTAATTGATCGAGCGGGATCATGACTTCAGCAGAAACTGGGATCTCCTTGATAGATGGTGCTTGCTTTATAGGATTTTTAGTCTCTCGAGTTTCAATAGACTTCTCAGGTGCATGTCTAGACTTCTCATCTAGTAAGCCACCCACCTTGTCCATCAATTTATCAGTGTGATACTCTTGGTATTGCACATGCTTGGTTAATCCTTCAATCATCTTTACCATATTTGCTAGTTGTTCCTATGTGAATGAAGTATTAATTGTCATTGCTTGCATGACTATTGGAGGCATTGAAGAGAAGCATGGATTATTATGAAAATTGACCTTTAGAAGGCTCGTATTACGCGATGCATATGGAGAAGAATTACTTGAGCCATGGTCTTTATTTGCAATAGAGTTCTTTGAACTAGAGACCTCAAGTAGAGAAGAATTACTTGAGCCATGGTCTTCCTCCTTATGAAGCATTTGTAAAGGACCTTGATCCTTTTGGGTTGAAGATCCAAAATTAGGAGTTGGTGAGGACGACACTTGCAGTGTTTGTTGTCTTGGCATAGTAGCTTTGCTCTTTGTAACCACCCCGACACTTCCAAAAGTAATTCCACGAATTCCCTCTACTTCAGCGGAGAACATAGAATCAACAACCTTGGAGGAAGTTGATTGGAAGTTGATCTTCTTGGAAACCATTTAAATGTTCTTTGATTCTTGAAAAGTTAAGATAAGAGGTAGAGATTGTCCCACTGGGTGTACCAGAATTTGTATGGTAATAAAATTTTGAATCGACAAAATAATAATCAAGGAACGAAAAATATTGCTACAATCTTTGTATTTTATTTCAAGGAGTGAGTTCTACAATCTCTATGAATCCTCTTATTCGCCTTTTCAAATATAAATTCAAGGGCTCTTGAGCATGATCTTGAATCTTGTGAATTTTGATGGATTTTATCTTGACTTATACTTGAATTCAAGTGCTTTAGGGATTGATCTTGAACTAGGTGGTCTTGATCTTGATTTATGGATTTGATGAACTTGAACTTGATATGGATTTGTCCTTGAACATTGATCTTGACTTGTACTTGAGCTCAAGGGCTTTTGAGCTTGTTTTTAAATTTGGTTGTCTTGATGTTGTTGCGTTCTTAAACTTGAATGCTTGATTTCTTGATTTTTTGAATTCTTGTTGGTTGTAGAGGAATCAGTGACATTTGATCCACGTGCTCTCTCTCTCTCTGTCTTCTTGTTAAAATTCTTGATGTTAATTCTGAATTATGAGGGCCCCTATATATAGTTGTAGAATAGAGAAGTTATGACAAAATCAGACTTTCTTCTGGCGATTCAAATTTAAGGTGACATGGCGCATGAAAAGTGATAGGAATAGGTTTCCTTCCAAGTGACATGACGATATTTTATTGGTCGGAACATGTCACTTATACATGTGACATATTTTTATTGTTCTTTGATTGAGATAGGAATGTCATGTTATTTTCACACATGACATGATCCTATTGACTTCTTTGTGTTGACTTGGTATGCTACGTCATCCGACACGTGGCATCAAGTGGGCCTCTAGGATAAAAAAATATTGGGCCTAACAAAGTGGGTCATTTTTCGTAGCACAAACAAATGAATTTGGGCTTTTAATTGGATCCATATTTTATTGGACTTAATTAATTAACCCATTTTATTAATTCACAATATTTATTTTTGGACCGATATAATTTGAATCATATTATAAAATTTATATTTAATAAATTTTATATGATTACAACATGAAAAGAACGAATTCTTAACTCTAAATCTATGAGATCTACAAAATATTAGTCTTAAATAAATGTTGCATTCCAAAAAAATATAATGAAATATTTATGAAAATCACACACCATTTACGAAAACCTAGCTGATACATATTTAACGCATGGGTGATACAAACTAAACGAAAGTGATATAAGCTGAATAAGTGATTAAATAATTTCAGACGTTCAAAACAAAAAAAAGTACTTACATTCTATCTATTTACTTTTTCCAATTTAATTAAAAGTAAAACTTCATTTATTTTGTCCACTTTCATAAAATCAAAAGCAATTGATTAATGTTTTTCCTATTTTATCTTCGTCTTTGAATAATTATTTTTTCAAATCAATTAGGGTGCTAGTGGTATTTAAATTTAAATTCTTTTGTAGTAGACCTAATTAGTACCACTCTTTCTGTTTCAAAAAGAATGACCTAGTTTGAATTGATGCGAAATTTAAAAAAATAAAGAAGATTTTTAATGTTGTGGTTCTAAATTAAAGTAATGTTAAATATATCAAAATACATTTTAATCTTGTGACTAGAAACATGACAGGTGGAAAGTTAAAATAAAAATTTTTCCAAAAAAGGAAATGTAATTTTTTTTTACACTAACCAAAGAAAGAAAGTGAACTGAGGGAGTTTTTTTTTTTTTTGAAGCCTAATTGAATAGTATATAATGGCTTAATACTTTATTCCTCAAATGTAGGAAGCCGTACTTTTATTTTTGTGAGAAACTCTTTGAAACATGGTAATTCGTTCTCGGGTTGTTCATCAATCCCCCAATGATGATCCAACACGGAGGTCAGTTATCAACATGCTTACTCCTTTTCATTAACATTCATTTTAAAACAAATTTTTGAGTCTGATGTTTTCGTTCTTTCAAAGTGTGTGGGTTATGCACGTACATATACTTTTATTGTTGTTGTTAATTTAGAGTTGAAAACAACGATGGGATTGCTTTAACTAGTTGATATGATAGATAAGTTGAGCAGTTGCGGATGTAGGATTTGTAAAGAGAAAAAGAGGGTGTTGGCGTGGGAGCAAGCTATATGCGAAAAAGGGATGAATGGGAAGCATAATTATTTTTACGTATTTTCAAAATTTTAAATGGTAAAATTTAAATGTGCCCTAGTTCTGCTTTCTGTAGAGTCAAGTTATAGCCTTAGAAAGCACACCATTATTAATGGTAAGAGTATAACTTGAGCAACCTAAGTAAAGCACATTGATGCAGCAAAAAAACGAAGGAAGAAAGCGAATCTCGTTAGATTAAATAACAAGAGAAGAGTTGGAGATCTATTATCTCATGCAACCAAAAAAGAAAAGAATGCTCCCAGGCACATTTCCCAAGACCATCCTCTCTCCTGCTTTCTAGGATTGTAGAACAACTTTTCCGATGAATCCTTCTCAGAATCATAACCTTCTTTGTCTATCTTTGTGTTTCCAAGGCGTCTTTCTCCCACATGGGGGAAATCCCAATGGACTAGAAAAAACATTCAGTGCTTTATTTTCATTTGTCCAAGCATTGATGGACAGAGTTACTGGGGACTTGTGCTAGTGGGAGGTATTGTACCCCGTGAAATTAGTCAAGGTGCAAAGACACCAGCTTATAAAAATATTGAAGTCTTGTATGGATATGTGTCTATGTAAACATAGTTCCTTACTTAACATTGCTTCATGTGAACCGTATCTAA